>SNQJ01S0027472.1:7404-44114 GCA_010110895.2 Picea sitchensis | reverse complement strand
CTAAGCTATTGTATATATTTGAAATTTAAATGCCCGAACCTTTTGTGCCATATCCAACTGCTTTCATCAGCATGGGTAAGTAGTAATGCAAAATCTGGTTCAATAAATTCAGAAAATGTGTAGAGTCTAGATTGATGATTTATCTCACCAGTAGAAACTTTGGAATTGGTTTGCATATCATAGATATCCACAACATCAGGTGTGAATGTTACTCTCTTTCTAGTGCTAGAGTTTGTCATCTGATACATAGAGAGAAGATTAACCAAGAGTTAGGGAATGTGTAGCACATTCTCAAAGCTTTCCTTTGTGAGTTCAATTCTCCCTTTGCCATTGACCTCGACCTGAGAGTTGTCCCCCATGAGAATAGGAGGACCTTTGCATGCATCCAATGAAGAGTATACTTCTTTTGTGGCTGCCATGTGGTGCGATGCTCCTAAATCTACAATCTAAGCATTGGGAGAGGAGTTGATAGAAATCAAAGCATGGCTAAAATTACCTTTCTTGGGATTTTGATCTTTTGGCTTCTTCTTCTAGGCACTCTCGGGGATGTGATCTCCAAGGTTGTTTTGTTGAAGTATTTTGATCTATCTGTTTCTGCATACATGCGTATTCTGAATGGAATCCTTTAAGGCAATAAGTGCATTTCTCCCCTTTTCTTCCCTTTTCACCTTTGGGTCTGGAGGAATCGTTGAATGGTGTTGAGTACCCTTCCTTCTTTGGATTTGCATGTGCCTTCCTATTGTCTTTGTTTGTAGATTTCTGATTTTGGTAACTGCTACCATCTCTCACAACAAGTGAATGTGCGTTTGAGCCTTTGATTTTTCCCATGTTGATGAGCTTGTTCTGCTCTTGCGTCAGAGACTCAATAAAGACCTCAAGAGAAGGCATTTTCCAGGTAGCTCTAGAGGTGAGCCTAATTGAACAAAATGTGGATACAAACACTGATTATTCCAGACCAAGCTTGGAGAGAATGGTAAGAACCATTTGTTTCTCCTCCTTAGATTTTTCAACCCCACAAGCCTTGAGTTGCGACAACAAATCCTTCTATTTGGTAAAGAAATCTTGGAGTTTGTCGAAGGTTTTTGGATCCAAAATGAGCAATTCCATCTTGAGTATATGTCCCCTCATCTCATCCTATTTGCCAAAAATTCCTTCCATGGTGGTACAGAATTCATTGGGGGTTTTACAGGAGGATATGTGAAAGAGGAGCTAAGGATAAATGAGATTGCAAATAGTTCCAAATGCTTCATCCATTCAATTCAGATACTTGGATTTTTCTATGGCTGACGTGGGTTCTGTCTCACTATCCATGGTTAACCTGTATAATCATCTGCTTCAAAGATGCATTATCATCTTGTCCTTCCATGCAAAGAAATTGTATAGTGTAAGAATGAATTCTTTTGGAAATTTCATTTTTCCCGCTGTCTTCAATCTTCGGTACCTGCAAAAAGAATATGGTGTGTCTTTTTCCTAGCAATTCGTCGACTCTGATACCATGTAAATGTGTATGAACCTGCACATATATGATCTAGCTAGCAAGAAATCATACACAATTTGCAGAGAAAAGAGAAAATATGGAAACAAAATAGTGAGAATCAAAGAATTTGCATTAACCAAAAGAATGAATGATAATTTACACATGATATACTCTGTATAACTCAACTAATGTGCACTAGAGGAGAAGCCAATGCGTCATAGTGGTGGTCTAGAGTGATATGGACACACACCGATAGTTACGGGAGTTAACTGCCACCTAGTATGAGTTAACTAGTCTCTCAGTCTTCAATTAACTGACTGAAACAGAGTGAAGTGAGGAGGAGCTCATGGAATCATGAGTAATGCACTAGTGTGGTGATAATCCCAAGGACAATGCGCATTAGCAGGTGATGATCTGAATGTTGCATGGTGATGAAACCAATGTGGCATTAAGAGTCCACTCAACTGATCAAACTAAAGTGTGAACTAAAGAGAATATTCTCCTAGAATGTAGGAAAATGGATATTCTCCCTAAACTATAGGAGACTGAATAATGACTAATAAACATAGGGAAAAACCTAAGGAAAAATAAATCATAGGTGTGTGAGAAGTATCTCGAACAACAACTGGATCAAAGATCATAACACCAATGTTTTTACATGGTTATAATCCTCTAAGAGGGAACAATCCATGACCCCAACCAATGAGACCACCCGAGGCAATTTATTAATGCAAAAAAAAAAAATGTACATAGGAGTTTCTCACAATCAATCATCAACACATGACCCTCCATGATATTTAAATAGAGATCATGGATCAATCGAGTGCTAAGCCACATATCAATAGTCATTAGTATAAAGGAGAATATGAGTCATTGGATCACTCTATGTCTAGAACATATCATGACCATTGAATTACATAACTACAAATGCATACTAAAAAAACACATTTTTACCTAAAGACACATTAGACCAAGTTGAACTTAACTAACTCCTAAGTGTCTAAATATCCTAACACTGTGTATGAAGGCAACTTATTGGCAATGTACAAAATTGAAAAGATAGCAGTAGTGGCGTACACAATTAATTTAGAATGACAACTATGTGGAATTAATTGAAAGTGTGTGGAGTTGCAAGGGTCATTATTTGCTGATAAGATTTGCGGGATTTTCCCAAAACTTAACCAAGAATTTAGCTTTGATACCAAATTGAATAAGTAGTCCTTGTTTATCGGAGAATTGACACACACACACACACACACACGTTTGAATAATAAACGATTGATATTAATTGATGACCACAGTTAGCCTTGTGATGGTGTATAAATCTACATTGACTAGTCGCAAGGTGAAGTGGTCTGTATTCTTTTACCTTTCATTAACTTAATTATTGATATTTATTATTATTATTATTATTATGTTTGTTAGAAATGGTGAACTAGTGCATCGCTCTTTAAGACACACATGTGCTTCTTATATAATCTAAAACAACGATGCATTAAATATTTTTAAGCATCGATGTGGTATATCTCCTTGTGCACCACAAAATCCTGATAATAGTAATGGTAATGGTGTTGGTATTGTAATAAGGAGCACTAGTGCACTTAGTATAGTTATGTGGATCCGTCCTTTATTAATTAAGAAAATGGGGATATTATTCGCATTGATGCTTGTATTTTGTAAATCACATCAATGCTACCATACATAAAAATAACACCATTGCATACATACATGTAGGCGCACCAGTGCATGATAAAAATCTCGTACAAACCATTACTTATATATTGAACATGCATTGTGAGTACAATGATGAAAACATATCAACGTGTTATGGTGCTATAATCCTCGAGGAAAAAACATTTCATTTGTATTAAATCATTTAAACAAGTACATAATTACACATATGTTCATTATAATAATGTAAAACATACATATGTTTACTCAACAACTTAGCATTTTACAACAACTTACACTATACTAGAGTAAGTATCCCATTGTATTATATAAGAATAAGGAGCTAACTTTTTCACGATAAACAAAATATCAAAATATAATTGTTACAATTATTGGTAACCCATCACTATACCAAATAGAACAATACAAAGGTTCACATTAAACAAAATGTTTAATTTTTACAGATAAACATCAAAAAATATAAAATTTATAACACTCAATTTCAATGATCATCTTCCATCACTCAAGCAGTTGTCAATGCTCGAGCTGCTTGCATGCCTCATTTCTTCATCACCTGTAAGGGATGTTGTATTTGGGTTATTTGCAATGTTTGATTGATTAGCTTGATTTTGTTTGGCCTCTCCATTTTCCATCTACAAACGTAGAAATAAAGTGTATGGGTATATTGGCATTTATAGTATAATATATGTGATTGCATCAATTAATAAACTTATTATAGCAATGAATGCTTCGTGAACAATACACATTCTTTTGAGGTTGTGCCACATGCTTTTTTTCAATATATCTTTTGTTGGCTCCACTACATACTTTGTTCTAGCAAATTTTATACACTATGACAAAGTTTATATCTAATTAAAAGTTTCTTATCATTTCAATATTTATAAAATAGAGATTGTAAGACAACATAGCTGCTTAGAAATTGTTCAATTAACCCTTGACACTCCAACATATACTCACATCCCATACCTAATCTAATGTCAATCAACTGATCATATGACTCTTATTTGCACATAAAAACTTTGTAGAAATTATTCATGGACTATTGTAAATCAATTCAAATATGAAAATCACAACAAATATGAAATATTAACTAAGGAAATGCAAATACTCACAAATTTTGCAATCAACCATTTTCTAACTTGTTGTCTTGTCTTATGGGATGAATGGGTTCCATTCTTTTTTCTCTCCAGCAACAACAAAACAAATGAAAATGAATATTTCACACAATAAAACTCATTGATTAGAAATATTAAAAAAATGATTACATACTTTTATGTGCATTGTTGTTGGGATAACTCTTCTTGCAATCTAATTATATGCATGCCTACCAACATGTTTTGAATATCATCTCATGCACCATATTTAGTTTTCTTAGTAATCCTGAAAACCAAAAGAATAATAAAAATCAATTAATATTTATACAAGGTAAATATAACATAAATATTAATTTGGTATTTTTTTGGACTATTATATACATATTATAGAAAGACAAGTTTAGCAATAATATCTTGTAAATGTTTCTTTTTTGTTATTGTACAATTTTTCCATTGCAAGTCTCACGAGTCTCATTGCCCATTACTTTGGAAACACTTGTTTTAATTTAAACATAACCTAGTTCTCGGATTTATTGGATTGGTTTTTGTATTACAAGTGAAAAAAACGTATGTACATTCTTTCTAGTATATCTCTCATGGTATTACAAAAGCTTTTCTCCCTCTTATTAACTTATAGCACCACTTTAGAGAAACTAAGGACCAATTCATCATCATTTATATCCTTGGTAATTTGTTTCTTCTTAGGAGGGCCTTTTGTTCCCCATTAGTGTTCCCAACACAACATTCAACATATGTGAAGTTGAATGTTGAAAACCTATTAGCTATTACTGTTAAAAAGTACATAATTAGTAAAAAGTCAAAGTAAAACTTATGTTTTTTTTATCCACCTTTTCCTTTTTGCAATATTTCATAAAATTGTATGCTTTTTACCACTCGTATTGCAAACACAAGTTTACCAATACATGTCATTGAAATGCACAAATAATTCAATATATATTCGCAAGAAATACTTCAATGGAGACTGAATTCAATGTCTAGATTGGTTGTTCGAGAACAAGAAGGGATCTCCAATATTGGAAGCTTATCAAGGCTAATGCCCCTATAATTCACGCAAAATTTACGTGGATTCCAGGTAAGGGAAAATCCATTTTCAATTGGTAGGATAACATAATGGGAAATCTGCCATTGGAAAGAAATCTAGAGATTCTTCCTCTGAAAACATGGATGGATAGTCACAATCTAAAGACGTTGCATGATATCTCACCTTGGCCTCCTCAGGATTCTTCCTATCTAGACTATAGAGGACGAGGATCGACCGATTATAGAGTCAAAAGTGGGTATCTATACCAACTTGATGCAACAATCCTTGTTTAGAAATTAGCCATATGGAATTATGTATGGGATCTAGATGGTTTTCCTAAAATAAACATATTATGTTGGACCTTGGTTTAGAGGAAGATCATAACTGTTGAAAATTTGGCTAAGCATGGAATACATGGCCCCTCCAGATGCACCTTATGCTTATCAATTTATGAAATGATACAACACATTTTATTTGAATGTATTTTCTCACACCAAGTTTGGTGAGTTACATTTTTTGATATCCTTCATAGAGTGAGAATGTTGTGCTCATAGAATGAGATGCTTACTCATTGGAATAAAAACTATAAGGGGTATTTTAAAAACAAGTTACTATTTAAAAGCCTATGGCCATCTATGCCAAAATATCTATGTTGGAAGTTTTGGTTAGCGCGCAACATAGTTATATTGAAACAAGTACAAGTCAATCCTAATAGAGTAGCAGAAAAGGATATAAGTCTTTTTATAGGCCATATTATGGCCAGGGGAAGAGGTAATGTTGAAAATCAAATATTAGAAAAAGACAAAGAGCAACAGTTCCGACAGTTTCATTCCCTGTATGTACTCATTATCCATCTAAAGGTAGGAATGTTTCCAGATCAAATTGGCAACTTTAATTGAATGTCCATGATTTCTACTAATGAAAGTCATCCCAACATTCTTATTTATTGTTCTTCAATGGTGCATCAAAAGGGAATTCAGGGGTGGTAGGTGCAGGGGGATACTCTATGATTTCGGAGGAAAAGAAGAATTATGTTATGCTCGGGGTATGTTGTGGCAGACAACAACTTTCCCAAATTTGCGATTCATGGTTCATTAGTAAATTTGGGCCCCCTTTTTTCCGTTTGAAAAGTTTTTTCAATATTCGTTAATTTTATTTTGTAAATATGTTTTATGATATTTTTTTTAAGTAAGAGTCTATATATTACCTTCCAAGATAAAAAATTACAGTAACTTCATGAATGTCAGAGTACTGTGTGTGCTGAATTGCCTCAGAGGGAAACCAATTCAGCCTGTGTCTAAAAACTGAAAACACCAAAATTTAAACAATATGTACTGAAACACTTCGTATGGAAACTGATTCGTCCAAACCTATCTAGCCAACTGGATAATAAAAAAGACAGACTTTTGACAGACACAAATAGAACAGTGTACTAGACGCCTAGGAGGAAACTTCTAGAAATGTAAAAGATTGACAAAATACCCATGCAAGCTGACACCTGTGCATACGTTGGCATTTATGCAAATGATATGTCGATTTTCCATCAGTTACCCTCTGATGGTGCTTGGATTGCAAGAGCAATGTACGTCGTTGAGGCCACCGATGCACTGGTGGTTGGTTCTAGAGAGTGCTGGGTGTTGAGCATAATGGAGAGCATAGAAACCATTTTCTCCCCTCGCTTGTCCATAAGTTCCAGTCAGAAGCATAGTTCGTCCACATATTTGCGGACTGCAAACACCAAATCATACAATATCTCCATTGAGTCACAAATTCTTGCGCATGAGGCACAGTTTGAGCACGAGTGTGGTTGGCTTGGTGGTTCTTCCAAGTGGGGTGGGGTTTCTTCTAGAGGAGTTGATACAAAGGGAGGAGGCAAGGGTCCAGGGGAAGGTGGCTTGGGAACAAAGTGCTCAGGTGAGTTCGCTGGGTGGGTCGGGGCTGGTTGTGAGGAAGAGGCCAAATATAGGACTGGGCCGGGAGTAAAGCCTAAAGAATTACCCTATAGATCAAACCACTCCACATGGAAAGCCCAGGGTGAGGAAAATGGTGGAAGGTTGCTTTGGCCTTGAGATGACTGGGCGGAGGAGGAAAGCACGGAGCTAGGTGAAGAATTAGGGGAAAGTGAGGGATTGATGACCATTCTATCTTTATTTTGGTACGAGACGGGGCATCTATTTGGATTCCCGCGAAGTTGAGGCATAGCCAAGGCAGAGAAGAAAAATGAAGGTGCGAAGATCAACAAGGCGTGGAAGGTGAAGGCCAGTGGGGGCTGCAAACGAAATGTTTGCACTGCAGGGAAATAAGAGACAAGTTGATCCAGCCAAGGAGTGACATCATAATATGAAAGATGGAGTGGAATTTCACACACACGTAGAGGTGACGACAATAAATGCTCCTCCATTGTCCAGATGAAGAATTAGGGAGAGCTCGCTTGAGAAGTTAGTAGAGGGCTTGCATAATTTATTGCAGTCTTCACTCATCGAGAATTTAAGAGGGGGGTGATGCATGCACCAGTCACGTGGCTGGTACAACACTGGAAGGCATCACCCTCTCCGATGTACATGTGGTTCTTGCTAACACCCCATTCGAGGGAATACATTTTATGATTTTATTGAGCATTAATGTGCAAAATATTTTTAGAATTGAAAGAGCTTTTATTTTGATCCTTGTTTATATTAGTTGTAATTTTGATTTCTTTGAATTTCATGAATTCAAACATGAAATTCAAAGTTCCGACTTCGAAATTTCTCTTATTATATATCGTTTTCAGGATAGGTGTATCGTTTCTTTTGAATTGTTACCTTTGATTTGGAGTGGGATTCATGAATAATTTGCACTGTTTACATACTTGTTCTCACCTGAGCTACATAATTTAACATGTTATGAAAATATTATTTTTCTCATCCTTAGTGATATTAACTTACAATTTTATGATTATTTGGATGAGAATTTTTCAAAACAAAGATTTCATTTAGTGATTAATTGATCTTATCTATGCTTAGGGATTTGCTTTATATTTATCATTAGTTCGTGGTATTCATGGTGCTTATTGCTAAAAACAACATGAACAAATGAGGTGCATATTCATTCATCATAACAATGAAACTCTCATTATGATCGAATGTCCTCTATTTAATGAGTGATATAGGTGACAAAACACTTCGTAGTTTGTGTTTTCCATATGGCATTTTTGAGCTGAATACACTTGCTTTACGCAATGAACAAGTACGCCCATTTTTGTCCTACTATAAACACTAGTCATTTTGCACATCAGGGTAAAGACAAAGCCATAGATTAACATGTTTTTGTGATTTGGGATTTTTGAGTTAGGAGGGTTTCATTTTAATTAAGAGCGAGGGTTTGAAGTTTGTCTCTGTGTGTGCATTTTTTCCTTTTAGTTTCACCTTGCAACTTGTCCGAGTTTTCCTACTAGTTCTACGATGGGTTTGATATCCAAACATTAACCTCCATGCCCTGAATTCGTCGAGGCAAATGAGGATGCCATTCCTATGCTTCAAAAATATGGTTGGTTCGAATTTTTGATGATGTTTCATGGCCATAACCTACAAGTGACCAGAGATTTTTCTCTCAATTTTGATGGAAGGTCTTCCAGGGTTGGGGACATCACATTACAACTTGATGAGGCCATAATTTCCAAGGCCATGAAGCTGCCAACAGAAGGCGAACGATGGTATAATACCAAAAGGATTAAGGATATACATTGGTTTGTGTTTCTTACCTCATACAAAACTAAGTACAATCACAAAGGTATTCATGCTTCCATGATTAAGAAGGAATGAAAATATATATTTTGGGTTATCAAATGTTATATAACCTATGAGGGTCGCTACAGTATGTTCTTTCTCTATCATTTTCATTTTCTTATGGTCTTTGTGGCTTTCAAACTGAATATGCCTTTTTTTCCTATTGAAATATCTCACGAAAATGGAGAAATTTTATCAGAGAGACCGTCTCAGATCTGAGAGGAACCTCTTTCACCATGGTTTAATTAGGATTTTGATTGAAAATCATTTGAGCCATATTAATGACTCATGGGATGAATTTATCAAAATAAATGATTTTCTTGAAACACTAGAACTAAAATCTCAGACCCAAGGTTTTGAATTTGGTTTCGAATTCGCTAATTAAAAAGTTGATGACGGCAACAATCTTCCATAGGTATTTTTTTCCAATCAAATTCCAACAAGGGTTAAATGCAACCAAACTCTAAATTTAAATTCAAAACTTAAAACAATTGCTTTTGATACAGATAAACAAGTTTATTTTGAGTCTTCTGGTCAAGCTGTGTTTTCCTCCCTTACCTTCGAGTGTTCTAAAGATGTTAATTCCCCTGTTCTCAAACCCTCTGAAGACTTGGAGAAGTCAATCACCTTAAAAAATAAGCAACTTGGGAGAAGGGTGTCAAGGTCTATCAGGGATAAATCTAAAAAGGTTTCTAATGTCGATTCTCCTATTCACATAGAAGACAATGAGACTAAATAAATTTAAGATTATTCTTCTCGAGAGAAGGAATCGTCACCCATTGTGGGGAAACATGTAGAGGAAAACTCTAGTATTGACATCAGTTTAGAAGCTTCCATTTGGAAGAAGAAATAGTTTTCATTGGTTTCGACTTTACATAATAGTTTAATTGATCTCGAATTGGAGAACGAATTGCTCAGAACTAAAAACAAAGCCTTGGTTGAAGATCACAAGACACAGGTTTCAAAGCTCAAGCGTAATAAAAAGGAAGATTCAATGACAATCAATTCTCCAGGGGTTAATATTTTTGTCAATTCAGAGTTTAAAAACTCTACCTCTTGATGCTCAGGTGTAAATATCAAAGTTTGTTAGACGGGTATGGATTTGTTTTGTTTCTTGTATTTTATTTTTAGAAAGAACAACTACATAATTAGAAATTTTGGAGCTACTCTAATTTCTTATTTTTGTTTATTTGTTTTTAATTTCATTTATTTGTTTTGACAGGTGTAAAAAAGTGACATAGATCGAGAATCAATAACAGATTATCTTTTCAAGCTACGAGGATGGGCTATGAAGAAAATCAGTTAGTTTATTATAGAAAGCCTATATTTATTTTTGTTTGAATAGTTGTAATTTTGATTTGGTTTGGGATTCATAGACTATTCATTAGACTATTCATGAAATCCCATTCCTTATTTTGAGGAGTCAGTTTCTCTTTAATTAATAATTAGTAGTTAGACATTGCAATTTTTTTTTTCTATAAAAGAGAGAAAGTTTGAGGATAATTAGAATTTTTCCTCCAAAGGAAATCCACACATTTCCTTTTCCAATGAATGTATACTCCTCACCACCAACAACGATCACTAAATAATTGTAAGAACAAGGCATGTACTTTGTCAACCATTCTTTCATGTTGGTGAAATGACGTGGTGCACATGAATCAATGAACCAAGCAAATGACTTGGGTTGATATGCTTGTGTTGTGGCCATAAATGCATAGAAGGATTACTCCTTCTCCTCTGTATGCTTTGTGACATGAGCCCACTACTAAGGCCCTCCCTGGTTGGTTTTCTTTTCATCCAACCTCTTTCTGCAATGCTTCTTCATATGGCCCTCTTTGCCACAATAATGGAATTTTATTCTCTTACGATCCTTGGAAACGTCCTAATTGTTGCTATATCATGTCTTCTTGGCTCATTTTCCTTTTCCCTTTAATTTGGAAGCAAAGGCTTTCTTAGAATCCTCTGTCTCATGACTACCATCGAACAATTTCTTCCATCTGTCTTGTTGTAAGAGCTTATTGCAAAGCTCATCAAACTTCAGGTCAACATTTTTGGAAGTGATATTTAGGGTCTCAATAAAGTATCACAAGCACGTGGTAAAATTTTCAGTGTGATTACCACCATGTCATCCTCCTCCATATTTCGATCGATGGCCATCAACTGTTCTAATATATATTTGATCTTAAGAAAATGATCCTCGAGGGATGCATGCTCATCCATCATCATAAAAAACAACATGCTCTTCAAGAAGAAGGATTTTCCTTTGTCTGATGTCTTATGCAAATATTTCAAATGTGTCCAGATCACTGATGAAGTCTTACCTGTATGAACCTATGTAAGCATCCCATCTGTCACAGATAACTTAATCAACATCACAAATTATTTGTCTTTCTCATCAAACTTATCCTGGTATTTATTTGCAACTTCAGGATGGGTAAGCTTACCAAAGACAATATTCGTTGGGTACATGTACTAAAAATTGGTCAGCATCCGTTGTTTCCATGTGTTGTAGTTCTTTCATGTTAACCTTTGACTCCCCTCTATCATAATGTTGGGTAAAGATGCCATATGTGAAGGTTAAAAGCAAGAAAAAAATAGAGTAATATGTTGAAAAACTTGTAGATTTATAATAAATCTACCCCAAAACAACTCAAAAACACACAAATCTAGGCAAATCTGGTTTCAATGAAACCATTTTGGTTCTTCAATGTGTTATTCTAGTGATCCCTTGATGTGTCTCTGTCGATAGTATTTCCTAGGTCTTCACGCTCGCAGAGACTTTATGGCACCCAAACTATTGAAGTCACAAGAGTGTAAACCTTGTTTTTCAAAGGCCCGAGACTCTTGATATGGCTTCGAAAATACTAAAGTTGCAAGAGTGGAAACCTTGTCTTTCAAAGGCTCGAGACTCTTGATATGACTTTGAAAATATTGAAGTCGCAAAAGTGGAAAAAAATTGTTTCAAAGGATTGAGACTCTTGACACAACTTCTAGAACGTTGGGCTCTCATACCATATTATGGAAATTGAGAACATAAGGAAACCAAGAGAACTCGAAAGAGTTCTTCATATTGTATATAATGAGAAAGTGAAAGATTTCTTATATAGGATTACAAGAAAGTCGAGTCAATCCACTTTATGAATGTGGGATAGACCGAGAAACAAAATAAAGTGAAATAAGACATAAAAGCGTAAAATAATTTAAAGTCAAGTTTATTTTATTGATGCCTAAGTCTAATATCTAATTGACCATTATAAGCTAATATTAACTTTAACACTACTCTTGAATCAACACCCTGATAAAATGCATGTGGATATTGATGTGTTTGGTTCACTAATGATGAAACGAGTTCTTAGACATCTGGATGACACTCTGGTTGTAATAGTAGATGACTGATGGATTCTAAATCAATGAGTTGTACTCTTCCTCCATTGTTGAATCCCACTCAATAGTACCTAATGCTTCATGAAAGGAGTGTGGATATGAAGTCGTGGAAATGTAGGAATGAAGAATATCCTGATTTTGTGATTGAGTCCTTCGAGTATCGAAATGATAATTGTAAGGCCTTGGGAGATTAGGTCAGGTGCACACACTTCCACCACAGTTCGAATCAGGTAGGCAATACGATCGGTACAAATGAAGAAACAAAGGTCTTCATATAGCGAGGATTTGGGGTTCCTTGGGTGCGCGATGTGCCAAGGGACGACTCCACCCAAGGTGCCTTGCGATGCAAGTCAAATGATGGATGGTTTCATGAAGAGTTGAAGGCAAGACTTGGGCGCTCCTGCATTGACGAAGGTAAAATCAATTAAGGCATGGGGGCGCACTTAGGAAAGTCATATTGACTCTCCTAAGGGGTGTGGTAACCCAAAAGGATGAGCTAGTTCGATGGATGGGGTGCGCCGACATGAGGGGTGCACCAAGGATGAGTGCGCCAGTCTCAAGGGGCATAATGGTTGACGAGCACATGGGTTCATTTGGGTGAGCAGGTCTATGAAGGGGTGCGATAGTTCGTTTGGACATGGGTTCATGAATGGGCACGATACCCCTAAAGGACACGATGGATTGCGATGGTGAAATTCAGAGAGCCTATAAGAGAACAAGGATGCACAACCAAGAAGGCAAGAAGTTTTGTAAGACATGGAGAAAAGGAGATCTCTACGATTCCGAGGCAGATGAATAGGAGGAGATCCCTCAAAGAGACAAGTTGATCCACTATGGGAGGACTTGTGCTGCCTTGAGGAGGAGGGTTCGATGGAAAAAGTTGGGAGAATTTCTCTTGGGAAGATTTTGGCTAAGTCTGGAAAACACAAGTCAATGGGAGAATTTGTGATGGAGAACCAAAATCTATGAAGTTTGTGGAAATGAAGAGGCAGAGTCTGCATAAACAAAGAGAAAACACATATGAGGTTGGAGGCACGTCTAAGGCACCGTAGGTGGCAACAAAGATATTTGCGACAGAGAGTATTGTGGTGATAGATATGTGCATGAGTGTCTTGGTGAGGTGAGGTAGGTCATTTGAATCTGATGAAGTTGTAAACCAAGCCGGTAGTGCTCATGTTGTAATTGTTCTTCTATAACAAAGAATTAGCTAGGTGTTAGGCATGGTTCGTGCCGCCCACACTATATCTATGTTTGTCTTTCATTTGTTCTGATTGTGTTCTCTCATGTTCATGGATGTATGCTAAAAATGACTAAGTGCTAAATCGATTAACAAATTTCTAAGTATACAAGAGTTTCACTAGAGTAGGAGTGTGACTCGTCGATATCCTAGAACAGAGTATGAGTATTCTCTAGGTCAAGAGGCGTATTCTAGATGAAGTAACCTTGGTGTTTCCAAGAATCAAATCATGAAACTTTGTGGTGCCGCACACCCTCAAGAGGTGCATGATCACAAGACATGTTGTGGGGATGTGACAATACCCAACAAGAGTTCCTACAGACCAAGTGTTTGACGATCCCAATGAGGCATGGTAGGGGATGGAGGATGAGAATTCTAATCCTTAGAATCTAAAATTTGTGAAAAGGAGGATGAAACCTCATGAATAAATTTTCAAGTAGAGCTAGTGGGAAGAAAATCCTTTGAGTCACTATCTGAATCCGTTGTGGAGGAAGGAAGATGAGAGGATGATCTAAGATAGATTTTCTCAAATTGTACACTACACTCAATGAAGAGCCCATGCGCAAGAGCCGATATCCTTTGACATCATCAGGGTAACCAACAAATAAGTAGGGTCGACTCTAAGGTTCTAAGGAATTGCGCTTCTCCGAAGGAGTGTTTTCCCAAGTCGTTGAGCCAAAAACTTTGAAGTTACACACAACAAGTTTCCTATCACACCAAGCTTCAAATGGAGTGATACCCTTCAATGCCTTATGTGGAACTTTGTTTTGAATGTGAGCATTACAGTTGATAGTTTTTTATGAATTCTCAGAAGTAAGGGAGTGTGTGTGGATCATGCATCCAACCATCTGTTTCAGGGACCTGTTTTTCCTCTATGCCACACAATTTTGCTGAGGTGTATAGGCGATAGTATGTTGAAGATGTATGTCCTATCTTATTGTCCCATTTACCTTTTCCCTTTAATTTGGAAGCAAAGGCTTGCTCAAAACCCTTTGTATCATGACTACTGCTGAATTGTTTCTTCCATCTGTCTTGATGTAAGAGATTATTGCAAAACTCATCAAACTTGAGGTCAAAATTTGTGGAAGTGATGTTTAGAGTCTCAATAAGTTCTCATAAACATGTGGTAAAATTTTCAGTGTGATTACCACCATGTCTTCCTCCTCCATATTTTGATCAATGGCCATAAATTGTTCTTGGATATCTTTGATCTTGAGAAAATGATCCTGGTGGGATGCATGCTCATCCATCATCATTGAAAACAACATGTTCTTCAAGAAGAAGGCTCTACCTTTGTCTTATGTATCATGCAAATATTTTAAATATGTCTAGATTGTTGATGAATTCTTATATGTATGGACCTCTGTAAGAATCTCATCCATCATAGAGAAATTAATCAACATAACATATTCTTTGTCTTTCTCATCAAACTTATTTTGGTATGTACCTGCAACTTCAGGCCAGGTAAGTTTACAAAGAACAATATTCGCCAGGAACCTATACTAAAAAATAGCTAGCATCTGTTGCTTCCACATGTTGTAGGCTTGCTTGTGCACCATTGAATCCATTCCAACATAATGTTGGGTAAAGATTCCATAGGTGAAGGTTAAAAGTAAATCAAAACAAAAACAAAGTAATATGCTGAAAAACTTGCAGATTTATAATAAATCTACCCCAAAATAACCCAAAAACATGTAGATCTAGGAAAATTTGGTTTCAGTGAAGCCCTTTTTTTTCTTCAATGTGATACGCTAGTGATCCCTTGATCCATCTCTGCCAAAAACAATTCTTATGTCTTCATGCTCACACATACTTTATGGCACCTAGACTATTGAATTCGCAAGAGTGGAAACCTTGTCTTTCAAAGGCCTAAGATTCTCGATATGACTTCGAAAGTACTAAAGTCGCAAGAGTGGAAACCTTGTCTTTCAAAGGCTCGAGACTCTTGATATGACTTCTAGAATGATGGGATCTAATACCATATTACGGAAATTGAGCACATAAAGAAACCAAGATATCTTGAAATAGTTCTCTGTATTGTATATAATGAGAAATAAAGAATTTTCTTATATAGGATTACAATAAAGTCGAGTCTATCCACTTTATGACTGTGGGATAGACTAAGAAACACAATAAAATGAAATAAGATGTAAAAACATAAAATAATTTAAAGTCAAGTCAACTTTATTAATGCCTAAGTCTGATATCTAATTGACCATTATAAGCTAATATTTATTTTAACACTGCTCTTGAATTAGCTTCCTGAGAAAATGCATGTGGATCTCGATGTATTTGGTCCTCTAATGATGAACCAAGTTCTTCTAGATTTGGATGACACTCTGGCTGTCACAGTACATTACTAATGACTTATGAATCAACGAGTTGTACTCTTCCTCCATTGATGAATCCCACTCAACAATACCCGATGATTCATGAAAGGAATGTGGATATGAATTTGTGGCAATTTAGGAATGCAAAATATCCTAATGTTGTCACTGAGTCCTCCGAGTATTGAAAGGATCCCCAACAACAGTTCCTGCAAACTCAAGTGTCTGATGATCCCAACGAGGCATGGTAGGGGATGGAGGAGGAGAATCATCATCCTTAGAATCTGAACTTTGTGAAAAGGAGGATGAAACCTCATGAATTACTCTATGAGTAGAGGTAGCAAGAGGAAAATCCTCTCAGTCACTATTTGAATCCGCTGTGGAGGAATGAAGATGAGAGGATGAACTAGGAGATATTTCCTCAAATTACACACTACATTCAATGAAGAGATCATGCATCTTAGGATCAAAGAGCCGATATCCTTTGATACCATTAGGGTAACCAACAAATATGCAGGTCCAACTATGAGGTTTTAAGGCCTTGCACTTATTCGAAGGAATGTGTGCCCAAGCTAGGGAGCCAAAAACTTTGAAGTTTCACACAAAATGTTTCCTGCCACACCAAGCCTCGAAGAGAGTGGTACCCTTCAATGCCTTATGTGAGATTCTATTCTAAATGTGAGTAGTTTTTGGCACAAGCATATTTTGGGAAGAGAAAGACCAATTTTGGGAAGAGAAGGTCTATTTTTGGAGTGCGTGCCTTAGGAGGTAGGAAAGAAACATGTAGAAAAAAAAGGAAAAGCAACGTTGCACACATGCAGACAAGCCTAACCATGTGGCGCATTTTTGACAATATTGTAATGACTATAAGCCGATAGAGTATATAAATAAAGACCTAGGAGGTCTAGGTCAAGGCCGATTGATTATTGTGAGTTTGATTATTTTCATTGTTGTTGAGTGGAATAAGCTAGTGTTTGAGGGTTAGGTGACATGATGCAGAGCCTAGTGTGATCTAGTTAGCCTCCTAGAGAGTAGTTACCCTCATTTTTATTGTAATCCTGAAGATGTAATGCGTGTAATGCATATTTTGCAGTAGAATGAATAAAAGAGAAAAAGATCCAGATCCTTGTGGATGTAGCCCTAAGAGAGGGTGAACCACAGTAAAATACTATGTTCTATGTGTTATGAATGATTGCTTTTACTATTATGTTAATCATTAGTTAAATAATGAATGGTTAAGACTAACTATAACAACAGGCATGCATGGTTAATGATGAATGAATCCTAGAAGTAGATGAATGATTAATGAGGTTGATGCATAATGAAAAGAATCAAACCACAATCCCAACTTCTTCCTAGATTGCAAAAACCTGAGTATTGCAGTACCCCATGAAGCTATCTCGGGTGAGACTGCGTTGTGCACTCTGTGCGTAGCGTTTCCTTCTATTTTACCAGGAGGGTCGATAGTTTTGAGGGTTTTGTTGAAAACCTATTTGAGATCGGAACCTAGGTCAGCCCAAGTAACCAACAAATGGTTATGTTGCTAGTTGGAACTACATAGGATTGAGTGGACGGTATCTATCGAAGAAAAGCACGGAGGATGAAATCATAGAAGGGAATGTTTAGGCCATGGAATCCAATGAAGGTGGATATTGAAAGATGGTTGAGGACAAAGGAACTCGATTTTGTGCAGAAGGACAACATAAACCCTAAATTGACACTGTGTAAATATATTGACAAATACGTGTTTAGCGACTTGCATGAGGTATTCTACTGTGATTTTCCGTATTTGTTGTAGAAGTGGTTATTGAGGTTGAAGGAAAACCATCCTACGAATCGGATTAGACAACTAAAGTGGCATCCTGTGGAGATCACATAGTTACAACGATTCAATAATAAATTTACATGCGCAATATATTTATGGTTAGATAGTATTATTGCATGGTTTATCACCAAATTTGTAGTTGATACCGTGAAGTCATATACTGCTACAAAGAATGAATTTTTGAAGGGACCCAGAGGTAGGTACATCAGATCATGTTGGCACAGGGGCAGACCCAAGGTTCAATACTCAAGAGCGCACCAATAAGCCCTAACTACTGGCCCTTTCGGAAACACCTGCGAAGCAGATGTAGTCTCACCCAAAGTAGCTATAAGGGGTTGGAGGACACATGTGTCTACAACCAAAAGGAATGCAAAGTGGATTCAAAGCAACAACACACATCAACCTAGTATTCTTTATCTTCCTTAAACCTACTGCGCAGGTTATACTTCAACTCTAACACAATATCACGATAACAACATATCAATTGATAGAGAACACAACATAAATCACACATAACAAAAGATACACATGGTTCACCCTCTCTCTAGGGCTATGTCCATAAAACTGTGCTTTATAATATATTAAGATGAAAGCATACAGTTCTTGTCTGTGCTCTTAGCCAACAGATCTTCTCTCTTCTCCTCTCTATCTCTCCCTCCATGTGCACCCAGCTGCAGAGTCGATCTTCACACCCAACTTAAGATCTTACAATACCAGAGGGCTCCCTCACTCAACACTTCTCTCTCACACTATGGTACTCGCTCAATCATACAATACAATGAAATCTCAACCAACTTGGCACCAACCATAACAAAAACCCATCCCAGGTCCTTTAGAGCTTTATTTATACATTACAATTACTCACCGACATCCTTAGGTCAAGACCTAAGTGTCAAAAACCCTAGATACCAAAACCCTAGGTGTCTCAAACCCTAGGTCAACTTGACCTATGTTTTCAGGGCTTTGCCAGCTTGTCTTTCCTTCCTTGTCACGCGGTGCTCCAAAGAATCCAACAGTGGCTTTTTCTGTTTGCTGAGTTGTTCACGAACCATCTTCCTTTCTAATCTGTCATCCTCGATCCTCTCGTCCAAAAACCTACTTTCTCTTACTTCACACCGTCTTTTCTGCTCTTCTGCTCACTTTGACCCAGTATCAGTCATTGTGTCTTCTGCGCAGTTCACGTTTTGCCTTTTCTTCCTTAATCTTCGCTTGCTTCCATATCCAAGGGCCAACAACCCCCCAAAAATCACCTGTGACTCATCGTAAGGCACTTCAGATCTGAATTTTTTGTTCCATTTCAACTTCAGACTGCGCAGGGAAGCTTGTGCATTCTTTCTCCCTTCTATGTGCATACTGCCTTTTCTATTTCGGCGATGTTCACCTTCCTAGGATCATCGTCTTCATCAACATTGATATTGTAACAGCCTTGTAGTTTCTGAAGAGGCGTAGTCCATTCATCCTCTTGTTTCTCCAAGGGGAGGCTAGGTGCCTCCTCAAACACTATCTGTCATACAATATATAATACTTGATCCACTGTAGGATATTGGCTTTCAAATAAGAAGGTAGTTACAAAGTTTTGGGTCATACTCTCCCAATCTGTAGTGACGAGGCACAATTTTGCTGGAAGGTACCAATTGATAGGGGTTGTGTCCAGTACGTTGATGAATTTATGCACCCACTTCTCTTGAGGAATGTTGCTCCAGGCTTCCTCAAAACTTCGCACATGGTCCTTAAGACAACTTCAACCTGTGTATCTAACTTTGCAGCCTTCTACTTGCTCTAAGAATCGTGCTGTCATCAAAGTGCGACATTGTACCCAATCTGTAATGTTGTGTTTATGTGTCCCTCACCACCTTGTTGGAGTGGATTTCAAGGCCTCATCCAGTGCCAACAATCTTTGTTATATTGGTACAATTTCTTCAAATTCCAGCAAGAAAGATTCTAAATGATTTAGGCCATCAAAGGTAGGCAAGTTACTTACTGTTGTGCCGATCTAGCAAACTTCTCTGGTTAATTTGGCACATCTCCTAGTAGATACTTCAGACATTTTGTTTTGCCAGTTCTCCAATTCTTCTTCTGAATATGATGAGCATGCGCTCTCACTTCACCAACTTAAATTCTCATCTGCTGTAGGATTAATGTAATCCTGTTGTCTGGATGTCAATTTGTATATGTTTTCTAACTCATATGCACGGTCTTTTTCTTTGATGGGCTCTGTGTATCTGGGACTTTCATCAGGGTCCAAAGGTGCAATGAGCCTAAGGCCATCACCTTCAAACGTCATTCTTCTTTTCTTTAAATCAACCATAGTGGAATTGTTGAAATCCCAATCAATTCCTAACAATGCGGGGTAAGGACAACTATCATCAACTATCTCAATGATCTCGAAGTCCACAAATGTTCTGACCCCATCAATGTCTACAGGGACATGTTCCAATCTTCCAAAGGGGCTCACATCTTTTTGATTGGCCATCCTAAGCCTGATAGGGGAATAAATCAACTTAGGTCTTCCCATCAGTGCCTAGGTTTGCTTTGTCATGACATTGACTTCTGACCCTAAGTCAAGGACGACGTAGTCTATATCATACTCTCCAATTTGAGAATTCAGGTGTAATTCTTTATTTGTTCTCCTCTTTTTAGATATTTGGTGTACTTTTCTTCTCAGTAAGGGGTCTACCTTCCCTAGCTCGTACTATCTAATCAAGTTTTGTATCTCTTGTACAACAATTTGATCCTGAATCAACTTAATACAAGTATATAAGAATTACATGAGCTTGCTTACCTCTTTTCCTTCTTCTGGCAGAGCAGACTGATCGAATGCCAGAGGCATTCCATATCCTCTCACTTCTGGTTGAACCTTTGATGAAGAAGACTAATCTCTTCCGAATTCCTTCCTTGCCTCCTCAAACACTTGTTTTTCTTTCTTTGCATCAAAAGTTTGGGTCTTTTCTGTAGCTTTCCTAACTCCTGATTCTTCTGTAGTCTTTCCTTGGGTCACTCTATCTTCTCCTGTAACAACGCCTCCGCTAGTGATAACAATGACTCTAGGATCTGATCCGTGAGATTCTGCTTTAATTAGTTGTATTTGCTGGTTTCCTCCTTGCTTCTCCTGAAGTTTGGATAATAGCGCAGGACAATCTTCTATGACATGTTTGAATGAGTTGCAGTAGCTGCAAGTGGTACAAGGGTTCTGACAGTGCCTTGCTAAGTGTCATGGTTGTGCGTAGTTATAACAGATGATCTATCCTCGACCTCGACCCATACCTCTTCCTCTTCCTCATCCTTTGAATCCACCATGAGGGTTGAAGTTTCCTCTTCTTGGGGAATTATACTATGTAGTGCTTCCTTCTTGCTGTACTTCGCCTTGAATCTTGTATATGTCTTTGGAATTTTCATGCATGAGGTCATAGGCTCTGCAATCCCTATCATCACGTCTTATTGACTTAAATAATGTGCAATACATATTTGTAGGTGTCTGGACATATTTTTGCAGATAGTAACATTCACCAGGGCGATGTCGATTTCTACATACCTCGCACCAAGGCAGGGTAACTTGCTTTAAAGGACCCGAGGCTCCAGATGCCAAATACTCATGAAATAGGGAACAATGCTCCTTGTCATGGCCTTCTAATTTGCATCTAATACACCATATATCTTCTCTTTTATATTTTCCCTTGTCGTTCTTCATATCTTCGACCTGCAGAGACAAACTAGTTAGCTGACTCAAGATTTGGCTCATACCTGAGATGGATTCTCCCATAGGGGATGATTCTACTTTCATGGCGATCTCTAGTGCCTCAGCCTGTGAAGCAATCTTCTGTTGCTTCAGAGGGACTCTAATGTGTGGTAGGAGGGAAGCAATGAACCATTCCTTGTTCTTCTCTTCAGGGATCTGAAAAATCAAATGGCCTGTTAGGGTCTTGAACCTCTGATCAAACTCCCAAACAAGTTTACCTACTTTCTGCTTAATTTCCTCCAGTTCTGTAATGAACTGTGACTCTGACTTGGGTTTTTTGAATTCTGCAATCAACACAGTTTTGATCTGGTTCAACGGTTTCAGCTGGGAAACTCCTTGGAAAAACTTCATGTACCAGCTCAGTGCGCAGTCTCTCAAGGTAGTACTAAACTGAGCTCGTTTAACAACTTTGTTGGTGATATTCTTAATACTCCATACAGCTTCACATAGAAACCAGTCTTGCTCAGGATCTTCAGATCCATCTCCCTTAAAGGTGGGTAACCTCATCTCATCTGCCATAGATCTTCCTAGGTTTCCTGACTGAATAGGTACTGATCTACTTGTATCAGTGCTCTGAGTGATATGATAACTTAGGTTACTCTAGTTACTTAATGCTGTTGAAACAACAAGAGGAGTAATAATACTTACTTCAATGATCTGTGTAGTTCCTGAAGTGTCTGGCTCTTCTCGGTGAGGTTCTTCAATCTTTTATTCTCTTGGTCCAATGGATTCTGACTGTTCTTCACTCAGTATCTCTTCCTCTTCCCCACTATAGAATCCTTCTTCCTGTAGAAGAGGTTCTTGATCTCACTCAAACAAGTTCACCAAAGGAACTTCTGTAAATATCCTTCGACTACGCGTATTTCCGATCTCTATGTCGTTGTCGCTGTCTAAATTATTTAACATTAGCTCTTCAATCTGACCCACTACTGTATCTTCAAGATGTTTTTCTCATGCAATAGCATCTTGATCTTCAACCTCAGAAAATGTAAAATTTTTCCTCTAGGTCCCTTAAAAAAATATCTCTCTGGTTGGTTATATGACTCTACTCTGTCAATATAAAACTTAGTGATATACCCTCCAACAGTACTATCAAACCAGTGATCCACTGCTCTTGACACGGTGTTATCAACTATCTTAACCTTCTTGATCAACACCGACATACAAACCACATGTGTCTTATATCTGATCTCGAACCGGGTATCAATCCTCTGTACTAAGATTAGGGTTCTTGTTCTGGGCTTCAGCGAAGTCCTTTTATTCATCTTCTATCCACTTCTGAATCTCTCTCTTCGATGGAAACCACCATGACATTCCTTTAAGAAGGTCCCGACAACAAAAAAATTTGTTGGCACATGGGAAGACCCAGGGTTCAATACTCAAGGGCACACCAACAAGCCCTAACTACCAACCCTTTTGGCAACACCTGCGAAGCAGATGTAGTCTCACTCGAAGTAGCTATAGGGTGGTGCATGACACATGTGTCTACAACTAGAAGGAATGCAAAGTGGATTGGAAGCAACAACACACAACAACCTAGTATTCTTTATGTTCCTTAAACCTACTGTGCAGGTTATACTTCAGCTCTAACACAATATCACTATAACAACATATCAATTGACAGAGAAGACAACATCAATCACACATAACACAAGATATACATGGTTCACCCTCTCTCTAGGGCTATGTCCACCAATTTGTGCTTTATAATATATTAAGATGAAAGCATACAGTTCTTGTCTGCGCTCTTAGCTAACATATCTTCTCTCTTCTCCTCTCTGTCTCTCCCTCCCTGCACACCCAACTGTAGGGTCAATCTTCACACCCAACTGAAGATCTTACAATACCAGAGGGCTCCCTCACTCAACACTTCTCTCTCGCACTATGGTACTCTCTCAATCATACAATACAATGAACTTTCAACCAACTTAGAACCAACCATAACAACAACCCATCCCAGGTCCTTTAGACCTTTATTTATACATTACAATTACTCATCGACATCCTTAGGTCGAGACCTAAGTGTCAAAAACCCTAGATACCAAAACCCCAGGTGTCTCGAACCCTAGGTCAACTTGACCCGCGTTTTCATGGCTTCGCCAACCTGTCTTTCCTTCCTTGTCGCGCGGTGCTCCAAAGCATCCAACGATGGATTTTTCTGCTTGCTGAGTTGTCCACGATCCATATTCCTTTCTGATCTGTCATCCTCGATCCTCTCATCCAACAACCTGCTTTCTCTTACTTTGCACCGTCTTTTCTACTCTTCTACTCACTTTAACCTAGTATTAGTCATTGTGTCTTCCGTGCAGTTCGCATTTTGCCTTTTCTTCCTTAATCTTTGCTTGCTTCCATATCCAAGGGCCAACATATCACTTTATACTTCAATCAATATTTGTTGTATGACAAATGTGTGATGACTATGGAGTCAGACATCTAAATTTCCCTACGCACATGGGGGGAAGCACTGACAGAAGGTTGAGATATGGACAGGGAGATGGATAAGGGGTGCATAAAGAGGCCATGGATCCAATCATGATGGAAGAGGACTAGATAAGGAAGATGATGGAAAAATTTGCAAATACGCACAATGAAATACCTTACCAATATAAGATGAATAACAAAAAGAGGGCCATAGCCGACAGAGAGGGCTTGGTGAGGGATGAAGAAGAGGTATAGGATATCTAGGCTATGGAGAAGATTGAGGAAATCCTGCGCACAACATATGAAAGGAAAACAAGAGGTCCAAGGTCAGGTACAGAAGGAAGAACTCTAGTCCAGATCACAGTTAGTGTGGAACCTACAACCCCATGTGCGACTAATACACCTGAAAGAACACCAACGTTTAGACAACCAAATTTTAGTGAAAGAGGAGAAACAAGACAGGGGTCTAATCAAGGAAAACCAACTAGGGGAGCAAGTTCAGGAAATAATAGTCAATTATCTACACTGCGCGAAGGTAGTAGTTCAACATAGTTCAAAATGGCAGGACAAGATCTCACGATCATATTACTTGAGTTTTTGGGAGAGGCATCAGAGGACCCTAAAAAACATTTATTCATATATGAAAAGATTTGGGAAGAAAAGTAGATCACAAATGAGGATACAAATCTCGCGCAGTTATATATCACACTCAGAGACTACGTGCTATAATGTTACATGAGCCTTGATGCAAACAGTCTACAAGGAGTACCAAAGATTTTCACAGAGGTGAAAAAGCTACTGGTAAACAAGTTTCAAAATCCAAGCTCAGAAGATCAGTACATGAATGAAATGATCGAAATTGGGAAGAAGCCTGGTGAGTCTGTCTGGGAGATTGACCAAAGGTTCAAACGTCTAAAATTTAAGTTGAAGTATTCTATTACTGACATGCAACATAGGTAGTTATTTGCGAACTCACTGTTACCACACTTGAAGTATCCTTTGAGACAACAAAAGTTCCAAAATTAGGTAGAGGCTCTGCAAGTAGCCCTGCAACTGGAAGAAAACCAATATCAACAGATAGATCCAACAATAGAGGAGCTAAAGGAGGATATGAAGAATATAACATTTCAACTAAACCAGAATAATGGAAAAGAGAAAAGAGGAGTTGTTTGGTGTACGTTATGCATGACATAAGGACATCATAAGAACGAATGTCCAAAATTTACACAATACTTGGCAGCAGGGATGCCAAACCCCTTTCTAACATGACGACCATGGTTCGAGATTTGTAAGACACATGGGCATGTTCCATACCATTGTACAATGATGCAGGAATAAAAGACAGTACCAAAAATTTCATACTGCAATTTTTTCAAATCAGTGGGTCATGATGATAAGGACTGTAGAACGCTGAAATTGATGAGAGAAAGAACTTCAGACACTTACAGGGTGCAATTAGAGATGATGACATGGTAAGTTGTACCTCAGTTCAACCAAGTGCCACCACAATTAAATCTCACACAACTGCAGTGCAACAATGCGTAACCACATTATAACCCTACACAGTATAACCAGGTACCCCAATATAATGCGCCGCAAGGAGATCGAGGTGAATTACAAGATGGAAATCGAGGCAGATGAGGATTTGGATGAGGAAGAGGGCCAATTGTCTGCCACAACTACCAAAAACCATGACATTATGCAAGGGATTGTTCACTTCCACCCGCGACATGCATGTATTGTCGCACAAGAAACCATGACACAGAAGACTGCCCAACACTATTGGGAAAGATTCAGGAAAAAAGGAACCAGAACAACCAGAATGTCTAATGGATTTTTGCTGAAGTCAAGGATGATGGAAATAATATCAATATAGTTACTTGAGGAGGATCCAAGACAAGAGCTGATGCAGAAAAACAAGCTCCATCTAGACACCAATGGGTAAAGAAGAATAATGAGCCACATAAGCAGTTTGACGCGTAGAAAGAAAGGAAACATTTAAGGAGGCCAGGCAAGAAATTCTCAAGGAGAACATTTCATCTACATCAATTGAAAAACCAACTCAGGATCCACCAATGTACGAGATGTCATCTTCAATGGATCACACCAGTAAAGGAAAACCTTTAGAGAAAGTAAGTACCATCAATACTTTTCTGCAATCTAGTGTTAAGTTATTGAATGATCCATCATCCATTAAGGTCTTACATAATTTTCTAGAAATATGCAACATAGAGGTAGAAGGGAAGTTAGAGTATAAAACAATCAATCATCTCCATACAAGAAGAAGAACAAGTAGGGAATTCAGGCTAAATTCCAACATTGGAGATTTCAGCATGGGAGATATCATACTTGATTTAGGTTCTAAAGTAAACGTCTTTTCTAAGAAGACATGGCAGTGTATGGGAGAACCCACATTAGGCTATTCACCTGTACAGTTAAAACTAGCAAATCAACACGTGTTACCAATTGGAATACTTAAAGGTGTGACAATTGATTTGGATGGAGTGTGCACTGTGGTAGATTTCAAAGTGATAGAGATAGTAGATGGCACAACACCTTACCCATAATTACTTGGATTGGATTGGGAATTTGATAACTAGGATGTTATCAACCTGAAGAGAAGGAAAATTACTTTTGAATCAAGCGAATATATATTTATTGCACCATTGGGTCCTTCAGAAGGAGAAAGGTTTGTAGAGGCAACCTGTTTGGATTTGGAAGAAATAAATTAGTTATACAGAACCACTACACGAGAAGAGGATTATGTCAAACCAACTACAGATGGGGTACTCAACTGGAGAAGCATTACAACGTGTGCTTCAGACTGAGACACATGTATGGAGAATTGACAACAAAGACTACATGAAGTCTCCACAAGGAGGTGCGCAAGAATAGACTGCATAGTAAGGTAGGTTGGTATAAAGATAAAGGAACCTCCCCGTTTTCATGGAGGAATTCTTGACAAACTATGAGGAAAAAGTTTTGGAAAATCAGAGGTTGTTAGACCTGGATATTGCACTCAAGGAAGCACCTACAGGATGTTGGGGTGCACACAAATAAACAATTAAGGACTAGTATCAGTGTAAACGACTATTGTGCATTTGATTTGGCGCAGAACAAGAGAGAAATACAATGCAAAAGTATGATGGGCGAGGAATACCAGTTGATAACCTAGAGAAATGCATAACATAATGGAGGATGACACCACCAGAGGAATGGCCTCATCACTTCATTCATACATTGGAAGGGATCCCAGGGAAATGGTACATAGACCAGGAGATGTGTAGAGGCACTACAAAATGGACAATATTACACCATAATTTTGTAGTAACCTTCTCATTTGAGAATGAGAACCAAAACATTGATTCAACTCTGAAGCTGATACGGGAAGTGATATTTTTTGATGAACCAGAGGTCGAAATTATAACATAATATCAACTCAGATAGTCAAACATTTACTCTCATGTTATCATGTCGAACAAGAATCACTAGATGAAGATGATAAACGCAACATTCAGATAATAGAGATTGAAGGAGAGACAGAGGTGGAAGGTCCATCTCTGGAGTCAGAGGTATTTTTTGCACCAATAAAGGTCAAAAAAGTCAACATTGGGACATAAGACAATCGTAAAATGGAAAGCATTGGAGACCGCTGGGATGAGCAAACACTAGAAAGGATAACTAAGTTAGAAACATGTCATCCACATATAATAGTAATATCAATGGTCCACCATCCACAAACTTGTAGTAAGGGTTGGAATCTGATTTAATCTTGGTAAATCCCAATCTCATCAGGAAACTGTCTGATCTGGCATATCATGCTCTGGGTGCTTGCTTAGGCCCATACAAAGCTTTCTTCAATATGCAGACATGAGACTCCTTCTCATGTATATTGTGGTTGCTCTATGTATACTTCTTCTTACTACTGGAGAAAGTGTCTCTTCATAATATTTTCCCTCTTTATGGGAGAATCCTCTCACCACAAATCAGACTTTGTACATCTCTATGCTGCCATCAACAACATGTTTGATCTTGTAAATCAATTTGAAATTCATTGATGACTTCCCTTCTTGTCACAAGGAAAAAATCCATATCCTAGTCCTTCTGAATGGCTTCCTCATCTATCATTGAAGCAAGGGAATCTTCCTAGGAGGTCTCATATCTCCTTGAAGCCTCAGGAGCTTCGATATAGCCTCCTCAACTCATGGCACATGTCTGTCAATCCTGGAATATGTCTCTCTCTCCCATCTAGATATGAGGAGGAAATACTTTCTGAATGAAACTCTCTAGGCCACTGAATATCTCTGAGATCATGATTACTCTGAGTCTCCATGTTCCCTCTGAGTCTATATAATATCTAGATCCATATGCTCCCTCTATATGTGATGGTTTCCTCTGAAGTCTCCTATGAATGGTCCTAGGGAGGTTTCTCCTCCCTACTGGATCATGAGGGTCGAATTCGTTTGAACTCTAGCTCCTTCTGAGTTGGTACTTGGTGGGACCGCCTACCTCACCACCAGTGGATCCATCTGCTCCTCATGATATGGCTAATTAATGCTATATATCTTTGCATCCTGCAAAGTGTCACATTACCATGATGGTCTCTTCTTGGTTACTGCAACGATTTTGGGTAGGACCTTCTGGCTCTACTAACTCTTCCTGATGATCTGAAGAGTTATCAACTAGACTAGAGGGATCTGTTCAGTCATCTTTGGAGCCTTATGCTCCTTATAATAAATTTCCATACGAGATACTTTGTATCTCACAAAAGTACCCTTCTTTCCAGAAGGTTTTAACTTCATCCTCTTTTTCTTCAGTATATGGATGTATACGGTCATGTATACAACTTCTTATCTAGACAGTCTTCTCCATGTCTCAAACTAGAGACTATCTAATATGCTTCCTCATGCAACTTTCACTATAGCTCCCCTCAGAGTTATTATCTGTGACCTGCCCGGAACAAGAACAACAAGGGGAAAACAATAGACAAGAATAATTCTCTTATAATAATAAAAATAAGAACGAGGACAATCATCACAATAACTCCTTCTCACAACTATCACATGTGACCTGCATGGAACAAGGGCCAAAATAAAAATATACAATAATAAGAAATAGGAACAACACTCTTCTAGTGTTGTGACCGATCATTCCTCCATGGTAACCTGTCTGGAACAAGAAAACAAGAACAACAATATTTCCATGGAAACCTCCATGGAATTTACAAGATAACCTACCTGAGACAAGAGCAATAAGAGAAAAAGTATTTCCAATATAATAACATTTTCATAAGAGGATATCTATGTTAACAAGAATAAAAAACAATTTCATGGTAATCAACATATCATTATCAAAGTGACTTGCCTTGAAGTAAAACAAGAAGCATCTCCTATAGGAGATGTTAGGTCATCTTGCAAACACGTACAATAAGCATTTATATCAATAGTACTCACATGCTACCAACTATTCATTGTATCTAGCAGTAATATAACCTTTAAAGGATTGTTGTCACAACTATAGTGTTTACTTATAATTTAGCAATTATCAAACGTGATATGTGCAAATTGGAAACTTATGAATTTAATCAATCAAACCTGGAACCTAGAGTCTTATCTTCAATAATGAGTGTTGTTTCTTTTCTTCCGAGTCTCCTTCACTCAAGATTACAAGTATTCTCTCCAATCCGTCCCCTATACAAAGACAATATGCTTTCTTGACAAAAATTTGAGTTAGGGAAGATAATGCAAGTAAACTCGAAAATCTCAACCTTAATCAACCTAATACTTTGACTAGAGTCAACTTATAACTTTAACTTTGACCAAAGGTTATTATGATAATCATAACTTCAATAGATCAAAATACAACTAGATGTTCATAAGATCACAATAATTCCATAACAACTAGAGGCATATCAAAACAATCAAACCTGGAGTGCGTTGTTCCTATGAATGTGTTGGATCTGAGATCCCTCTAGATCTACAATTGTTGCTTGGACAAAAGGTCCCTTCTCCTGCAAATACCCTTAAGATAATGATACATTTTAAACACATACAAGTACATACCTATGGTAGGAGCGGAAAACAATGGCAAGCAACGACGAATCCTAAATCTTCAAGGTGCTCCAACTTGAAATATCAAGGTAGTTGGAGATGCACTAGAGTAAGGAAGACTAGGACACGCAAAAATTAGGCCCAATGTTTCATAGAAACTTCACTGGTCCAGAGAAAATACAACTGATACTGCAACTGGTGCTGTAACTGGCATGAAACAACTAGCACAAAGCAACTGTAACTGGTACTGCGACTGCAATTGGCATTGCAGACCTATGGTTTTATGAGGAAAACCTAATTTTTAAGTTCATAATTTTGGAGATCTGATCTGGCAGAAAGGTGTGCCCTTAGGAAACCTTCTTGATGGGTTCAGTAAGTGCTCAACGAGCTTGACAACGGGGGAAACTAAGGATCTTCCTTCCATCAGTTAGACTGTTACAAAGGAAATCAACTTTGAAACCATGTTAAAATTTTGGTATGCTCGTTTAACCATAGACAATGCCACATCATTGTCACCCAACCATAGGCATTCACCATGCCACCCCTGAGCACACTAACCTTTTCTTAGATAGAATGATTATGACAAGTCCACATTAGAACCAATAGATAAACCCTAACCAAAAACACCATTGTTGCATGAGAAACACAATACCAAGAGAATTTACCTCTACTAATAGAAGCCTGCCTTTACCAAGAGAAACACACAATAAAGATATGAGAAAGACTGATATTACACCATGGCAACTGCTGCACCACCCTCTCCAGACTTGTGCCTCCTTTTACTGCAACTGCAACTGCAACTCCTCAAACTCGCGCCCTCCTTCTATTGAGTGAGTGAGTGTGTGCAAATGAGGCAGGAAAATCCTTATTTATACTAGCTTGTCTAAGTGACTTTACCCAATGGAGTTGACTTCTCTTTCTGGATCCTTCTATTACTTTATTGATATTCTCTTGATGTTGAATTCTCTTCTAGATTTTCCACACATCTATTTAATGATTCTCTTACTTCTAGAATATTCTATTGCAGTCTGACGACTGTAAAAAAAAACACCTATTGCACTTTGCATTTACCTTATTTTCTACTTTGGTGAGGAACCATATCTGCTTCTTTTTAAAGGAGCCATTTTCTTTGAGAATAAAACTCAAGTATTTCAATATGCAGCCAAAACGCCTTACCTAGAATTCTAAGATCTAAAATATATAAAGTTATTCCTAATCTTACAACCCCTAGAGGAATAGAGAAAGCTTGTCCTTATTAATTTGCATCTTTATTGCTTTGCAAAAATAGAGTAGAGTGTTTATGTGAAACAAATCTATAAACAAAGTCCTCCCAATTAAATAAGATATAATAAGGTCTTTTTAGATTATTAGAAAATTGAATCCATTTTTTTTTTTTATCAATCTACTTTAAGTGAGTTTTAACCCTATAAAAAAAAAAAATCTTAAAATTACTTCCATTATTCACCATCTCCATCTTTTAATAATTATAATCTACTTACGATACTAATTATTCCTTTAGTAATTTTATTCTACTTGAAATTAATAATTATATTCTTAATTATAATCTTAGTATGGACAAAGTTACTCCGTACTTGAGTATTTCTATTCCGCTTTAATAATTATATTCTTACTATCCCTAAGGTGATCCATGCATAATATCTTTACTAAATGATTGGATAATTGTTTTGTTCGCACTATCCACAAACATTGTTCCACACTCACGCAAAATAAATGATTATTTCACTATTACACACTGCTATTTTTTTTTTCCAATAGAAAAATGTCTCAACATTATATAATGGTATAATTTCTTTTACAATGTGGTATCGATTCTGAATGATACAAAATTGAATCAGCCAAAGGAAACGTTTAAACACTGTGCTGGATACAAATGAATCTACAAACTGTTCACATAAAACCACACCTTTGAACTGGAATAAGGGTAGGAAATCAACAAAAAAGAATTTCAATCTCATCTTTACTTCAATAGCACTCCACAAGCTTCTCGATTAGCTCATGCTTCGAAGATGTTAAGGTAAGTATGAGGGCTTTCTTCTTCATTGTCCCAATGATAAACTGACAGTCTACCTTTAAGTTCTTTGAGTGCCCTCTTTGACAGTAAGTCAACCTCTTTATTGTGGTCCTTGTAGATGTGCTGGAAGATCATATCTTTAAAATTACTTGCCAGTTCCTTTGTTTTTATTTTCCATCACTCGATATTCACTGCATGGAGCTGTCCCTTTTGATTTATCCAATCTATAATTACTTTCGAATCCCCCAAGATTTGGATTTTTTCAATTGACCATAGCGTAGCCAGAGGGTCACCCACAATCCCATGAGCTTCGCCTTAGTGTTGGTACCAGCTTCGCAATTAATGAACCATTTAGTAACCCTTGACGCATGAGTCTTGAAAAAACTACCCGCTGCACAACACTCACCATTTGATAGGGTTGCTCCATCGAAGCAAGACAACGTGAAGCCCTCGGTCTGAGTAATATCACAAACTCTATTTGGGATGGATTTTGGGATAGCTGGCTACCATGAGAAGGTCACCGATATCTTGTGCACCACTGAGAGGTAACAGGGTGAATGTTCTTCAAATAAAGCCTTATTTCTCTCAATCCAAATGTGCTAGCATGCAATAGCTGCCAAGCTTGCTGGAGCAGATTTTTCTTTTGTCCACCCAATAAAATAGTCAGAGACCGTGGTGCCAACCCACTGGGTTTTTAAATGGTAGATGTCAGATAATCAGAGCCACATTGCCTTTGTGAATGAACAATAGACTAATATATGGTTGATGTTTTCAAAATTGCAATTACATAGATTGCACACCCTCAGACCTTCCCAACCCTTCCTTTGAAGCGATTCCTAGGAAAGGACTTTATCTTTTGCTGCCAACCACACGAACAATTTGATTTTGAGTTGAATCAACCACTTCCACAGTTTATGAATCCAAGCACTGTCACACTGGTAATTGTAAGAGTTTATGGGAGCCTAGTAAATATTTTTAGCGGTAATAACACTCGACGCATCCCCATCGACCCACACCAGGGTATCCGCCAAATTTCTAAGAACTATGCCTACACCCCTTAAAGAATTTATGAAAAGTTTCCATTCAATAGCGTCCTGACCGCTGAGACCCAAAGTTTTGTTGCTACACCACCAGCCTGTAAAGGATGATACGCTGTCGATGTCTCTCACTTGGGCAAGAATGGTTATTTGATTGTTGAGTAGGTGCAAATGCAGAGAATCTGAGAGAAGCGATCGATCCTCTAGACCGATGATCATGTACCTGCATATAGAAATTTAATTTCCTGATCTGGGACTCCAACACAGCCAGTGCAGAATCACAAATAAGTTCCTGTTCATGCCATTCCAAAAGATGGACGCCCTCTGCTGGTGGTGGGATGAATTTCAGAGCCAAACAAAAATTGAAGTATCACCCAGATATTTATCCAATAGAACTCTGTGCCAAATATTGTCATAAGTCAGTGCCCTCCAAAATGTGTTTGCTAGTAAAGCCGAGTTGAAATATGCGAGATTTCTGAGCCCCCATCCCCCACAATTTTTTGGTCTTGACAGGATGTCCCATCTAAAGATGGAATTGATACTTTTCCCTATGTTCGCTCCACAGGAATGCAAACATTAACTTATAGATTTTATTTAAATTAGTTCTTGGAATCACCTCCATGGACATCCAGAACACTGATTGACTCTCTAGCACTGCTTTTACTAGGATAAATATACCTCCGAGTGATAGCCACTTATTACACCAAAGCCCAGTTTTCTTTTCAATTTTTTCCACCAGCCAACACTAATCTTCAGTTTTTGAAGCTCTCGGATTTAGGTAGTAACCTAGGTACTTGAAACCAAAACTCAATTCAGCGAAGGTAAATGGTAAGATTTCTTTTAAAAGACTTAGCTCTGCTTCCTCAAGCCCCCAATAGTGGATTGCCGTAGTTTTCGAAGAGTTTATGTATAGACCCGAAAAAATACAATAAGCCCGAAGAATGTTTAAGATCACTCTCCATTCCAACGGATCTGCCTTTGACATTACAAGAACATCGTCAAAAAACATTAAATGGACAATTTTTAAAAGCTTTGTTACCTTTATACCTGAAATACTGTGATCAACGCTGCTTCTAGATAACATCAGGATGAGCCCTTCCATTATCATAATGAACATATACAGGGATAATGGGCATCCCTGACGAAGCCCCCTCCAACTCTTGAAGTAATCCATTGCCTCTCCATTGATCAAAATTGCAAAACTGGCAGTAGTTACACAACACATTATGCATTCCGTTAGCTTAACCCCTAAGCCTACTGTGAGTAATATCAGCCTTAAGTACTCCCAGTCTATGTTGTCATAGGCTTTTTTAAGATCTAACTTCAAAACCAAAGATTTAATATTCTTTTTTTTTTTTATGCTGTGGAGGCTTTCATGGGCCGTACCAATTGCGTCCTGAATCCTTCTACCCTTCAGGAACCCCAGCTGTTATGAAGATAGACACTTTGACAAAATCTACTTTATCCGATTTCCAAGAATTTTGAGATCACATTATAATAAGATTACATAAGGAGATTGGTCGGTAGTCATCGAAGGAGACCAATTTGCTTACCTTTGGGATGAGAGCCATAAAAGTGGAATTTATACCTCCACAAAGTTGACCTTTTCTCCTCGACTCCTCCATCATCTCAAAAAGATCACCTCCCACAAGATTGAAAAAGAATATAAAGAACTATGTTGTCCACCCATCAAGGCTTGGGCTTCTTTCTTTTTAAAGTTTTCTAGAATAGATTTTATTTCCTCCAAAGTTACAGGTTTAAAGAGAGACTCAACTTCCTCCTCATTCACCATCCTAGGATAAAGGTTAGAAATCCCGACCAATTCATTGTAGTTGGTTTTTTATTTTTCTCTAAAAAAGTGTTTAAAATAGTTAACAACCTCCTCTTTAATCACCTTTTGATCGGTTAGGTTGTCTCCATTGCCATTTACTATCTCCCAAACATGTTTCTGGTTCTTGTTAAAGCTGGCCATCTTGTGGAAAATTTTTGTATTAGAGTCTCCACTTTTGATCCATGTAACCATACTACGGATTCTCCAAGCATCCTCCTCCCCGTGAAGAATTTTATTCTTGTTAGTTTCTAGCTCACAGAGATGTCTATCCCCCTCCATGGATAAGGGACTCTCAATAGTTTTATATAATAACTACTCGATTTCAGATTCCAGATTTTCCAATAATAAATTTTCTTGCACCTTGACTTCTTTTATCCAGTTTTTTGTTTGACTCTTGAGTTCTTTTAGTTTCCAAACCAATCGCAACTATTTGTTACCCTCCACTAGGAAGCAGGGATCCTTCCAGATTAAATGGAACAATTTTGTTGGAATATTGGTTGTTGTCATTGATGTCAACCCTAGTCATGGGTTTTGGACCGCAAGATTGAAGAAGGTATTTAGACATGAATGACAATGCACATGCATATACAACACCCATGGATGAATAATATACATCATGTTGTTTTCGGTGGTATGTGACACATCACGTGGATCCTCATGGTTGAGGAGAAATGATTTTTTGAAAATGACAAAGTGAATTGAAGAAGGAAGTACATGTAGGCCCTGAAGATAATTAAAGAAAATAATTACAAAATAAGAAAGTGTCAGGTCGACCCTAATGTTAAGAAGAAGATGAATGGTTCATAGACAGTGGGTTCTCATCTCATATGACCGAAGATCAAAGCAAATTTATCAGCTTGAAGAAAAAGGGTGGAAATGTTGCATTTGGGGATGAGTCATCTACCAAAATACTTGGAAAAGGAACTGTAAAGATTGGAAGTGAAAATGTAAAATCAGGAAAAGTCCTATTGGCTGAAGACTTGAAGCATAATCTACTCAGTGTTAGTAAAATGTGTGATCAAGGATACACTCTTACATTTGACTCCCGAAAATGTAAAATCAGAGAAAATAACTCAAGAATATTAGTTGCAACTGCAACAAGAAGACCGAACAACATATACATCCTAGACATGAAGAAGAGAGAGAAGATAGAAGCCACAGAAAAAGATTCCAAGGAAGAAAAAGTCCCAAAGATCAAAAATAAGGATGAAGTATTATTGAGTGCCACATGTTCAGGGGGAGGAACCCCAAAGAAGAGAGTTACCTTTTTCCATTAAACTTAGGGGGAGAAGCCCTACCCTTTGCCATTGATGTCAAAGGGGGAGAGAAATTAGGACCATGATGATAGGGGGAGCATGAGTGTTGCCATCAATGACAAAAGGGGAGATTGTTGGAATATCACTTGTTGTCATTGATGTCAACCCTAGTCATGGGTTTTGGACCACATGATTGATGAAGGTATTTGGACATGAAGGAAAATGCACATGCATATACAACACCCATGGATAGATAGTATACATCATGTTGTTTCCAGTGGTATGTGGCATGTCACATGGATCCTCATGGTTGAGGAGAAATGAATTTTTGAAGATGACAAAGTGAATTGAAGAAGGAAGTTCATGTAGGCCCTGAAGATAATTAAAGAAAATAATTACAAAATAAGAAAGTGTTAGGTCGGCCCAAATGTTAAAAGGAAGTGACATGAATGGTATAAATAAGAATCATTATACAATCATTTGATACAAGTCAAATTTAAGAGGA
>SNQJ01S0027471.1:122825-133138 GCA_010110895.2 Picea sitchensis | reverse complement strand
CAGCGGCAAAAGGACAAGAAATTCAACGGAGGATCTACTTCAGCCGTCCGGAAAAAGGTTGGTTTATTCTTCTCTTGTATGCATGTGAAGAAAGAGGTTTCAGATTCGGGTAGAAGGTCAAAAGTTAGGTCTTAAGGGTCATTTTCTGCGTATAAGTTTAGAGCCCTAGCTTATTAGTCCGTAGGGTAGAATACCCAACAACAATGATCATTCAAGGAAGGAATTCAACAGGACTACACCATTCACTCCTAGGTATATAAATTTCTTTTATGGTCATTGTTTTAATTGTACTAACTTTGGACATAAGGTTACAAATTGTAGGGATTATGAAATAAATGTTCGAGCAAGAAATGCTTTTGTGGCCTCACATAGCATTGAATGTTACAAATTTCATAAATATGGACCCATAGCTCATGATTGTATAAAATGATCGATACTTCCATGAAAGAGAACACTGATATCAAATATAAGAAAGTATGGAAAAGAAAATAGGAATAACAGGTGAAAAAATAATAGGCCCCAGATATCGCACGATTAGAAATAATACGAGATGAAGACAAATATACAAAGAAAAAGGAAGAAGTCAAATATAGAAAGGTTTGGAGAAGAAATGAAAGAAAAGAAGGACAGGTGAATAAAGAACAAGTTCTAGAGATCACAGGATTTGCAGTAGTGCGAGAAAGAAAAGAAGAGAAAGTAAATAAGTAAAAGGTTCAAGAGATTGTACTTTTAGGAATTATAGAGCGAGATCAATCCATAGTCAGAAAGGGAAAATTCAAAGTTCAGAGAGATGATGAATCTACAGATGAAGAGGACGATGACTCCTTATTAGAGAAGGTATTCTTCTGAACCATCCAACTTGGAGAATCCCAGGTAATATGAATATGAGATAGGGGGAGTCTATGCAGAAGTTGAGACAGATCAAAGAAGAATCCTCTGAGAAGCTTACAAAGTTCGATTAGATAGACTCAGAGTAGTCAGTTAGCAGAAGTATAGTATGAATGATTGATTAGTTGGAAAATTACATCACATATTGTTTCAGATATGCAAAGTTTGGTTTACAAATAGAGAAGACCAATGGACAAATTTGACATTTGATGATTAGTTGTAGAAGTGAATACTTCATGATAGTACAATGACATATGGTTCATCATTGTGGATAGTTGAGTAGAAGAGTCTTGGACAATATGGATAGAGATGGATTCATATATTGGTTCAAAGAGTGGTTCAAAGATAAAGGAATATTATCATAATGGATGATAATGATACATGAATATTTGAATTCTTATTCTTGAATGATTTTTATATATGTCATTTGATTACACAAGGAAGCACTAATAGACAAAAACTCTAAAAGGAAGCAGGTATAGGGAGACATACAATTTTTCTCTACGACATCTTGTAGAGAATTCAAAGGGACAAAAGCAAGAAGACATGTAGAAACATCATTCAGAGAAGGTGTCAGACAAGGAGATAATAACAAAGGTATGATTTCAGGATGAGAGATGCTAAAGATGATCCTAGAGGGACCATTGGTATATATGCCATCAACATTGCATCAAAGTGATACCCTTTGTCAAAAGGGGAGAGATTAATTAGATGCATGGAGAGAGAGTGATCAGAGACTTAGAAACATAGAGAAATATAAAAGACATTTAGAGAAGGGGAGCAGTTCAAAGGATAGTGAAAACAAGGGGAGAATCCCCAAGGAGAGTTCATTCAGGAAGAGAAACCCCAAAGGGAGAGACCCTTTTCCATTGATGTCAAAGGGGGAGAGATAGAAACATTGATGAGGAGAAATGATCATAGGTGAAGTATGAGAATGAGGACTGTCATGTATAAGTGTTTCCATCAATGTTGGTGTTGCCATAAATGCCAAAGGGGGAGATTATTGTATAGTTGGCTTATATTGATCGACAACTGGTTTGGATTTTTGGTTTCCATTTATTTCAACCTTTGGAGAGTGATATTGTAGATTGATGTCAACCCTTGGAGAAGTCTGATAATGAATTCAAGTAGAAAAAAAGTATGGGTAAGGGACTCAAGATTTTTTGAGGTATAAAGGCATGAAGGTTAGTGAATATGCAGGTAAGACTATTCTAGATGGATAGTACATGTCATTCCATTTCTAGTGATATGTGGTACGTCACATAGTTCCTCATGATTGAGGAGATATGGCTTAGTGAAATTGGAGAACCCTCATGAGTTATCTAGAATCCAAGTTAATTATTCTAGAAGCTCCTAGAAGAAGTGTACTAGTCAAATTGATGGTAACTAAAAGTCAATCATGGGTAAAGTTGCTGAATTAAGAAAATAATTAAAAATAAATTAGATGCAACAAGAAGTTGTGTGTTTGTTAATTATGGTAAAGTGGTTGCAAATGGAAATTATTTAAATAATAAAGTGGTTGCAACAAAAAGTGGTGAGTTTACTATTTATGGGTAAGTCAAAGTAGTTGCAAAAGAAATTAATTAAATAATAAATTTGGTTGTAACTAGAAGTGGTGAGTTTATTATTTGTGGATAAAGTGGTTGTAAGTGGACAAAGTAGTTAGAAGTGGGATATCCCTAAAAGAAGGAAGTTCGGTAAAGTTAGTTAGAAGATAACCCCTTGAGGAAGCTACTTAGAGAGTATAAATAAGAGAGAAGGGTCTCCTATTAACACCTAATGAGCACATTGAATATCTATTATTTGTGAAAATTTTATTGCAGGTACTCAATGATACATCTAAGGTTACACAAGTCTGAGGTAGCAAAGGAAGGTTGACAGAGAAAGTTTCGTAGTTAGAAAATTACTGAAAGAACCCTAGTTTTTTAGGTGTATGTGGGTTGCAGTGGAAGAAGGCGCATACATACCCGGATTGAAAGAGCACATGTAATGTCCCCAAGGTCGAGCCCAGTTGTAAATATGATGTATGAAATGAATTGTAAATATGTGTTATAGGCTGGTGAGCCAAGTTTGTATATGCTGGTGGGCTTATGTGATTGTTAGGCCAGAGAGCCTAAGGGTTGGAGGCCAAGGGCCTGATTTTGTACTTGTATGTATGTAGCACATTAATAAATATAGACACCGTTGCATGCAGACCAACCACGATGAATGAGTGATGGGGGACTGAGCTTCCACAGAGTGGGTAAGGAATTAGGGGCTGGAAGGTGGGAAGAAGGGCTAAGTGTTGAGCCTAAGGGCTAATCCTAGGGGCTTAAGCCTTGGGAATAATATTTTATTATTATTCCAAAAAGCCACATGAATTATGTGAATGTGACATTTTATCCTAAGTTCTTGGGGAAGGACGAGGGAATGCCAAATGGGAAGGAATGCATGCTGAATGGAACACATGCAGTTCCATGGGTGACAAGTGTCAACCCTGGTGCATGCAAATAAAACGGCCAAGATGAGCCATGAGAGGGGTTCCTTGCCCATTCCACCTGACTGCCTGAGCGTGTATAGAGCTCTGGGCAGTACGACCGACCTGAGATTTGCCGTGAACCCTCGTGCTTCCCTGTGAGCTGAAAAGCCTATGTTTGGCTCTGAAAAAAAATTGTGTATATCCTCTGTTCTGAAAGCCGAGAAGCCTGTGTTCATTTCTGAAAAGGTCGAGTTCACCCTCTCCATTCTGATCCATGGAACCTATGTCATTCCCTGCGTGGATTGTTTTTCACACGTTCCCAAGAACCAACACTCTGAGACCTTGTGCCATTGCTAAGCCTATTTGGGAAGCCCGTATTTTTTGTTCTGGTTGGCAGTGGTGGCCACACGGAACTAGACTACGCATGGATTGCTAGCCAATGAAAGTTTTGATTGAGCTTGTGTATGACCTCTCTCTAGGTGAGGGAGGTGATTGTTGTTGGAAGAGGCAGGTTGTCAGGCCTGTGAGCAATTCTCTCCAGGGGAGACAGTTTGCTGGGAAGTGGTTTCTTCCAGAGAGTGTCCAGCACTAGCTTCAGGCTATGAGATTTCCTGATCCAGCCTGTTGCTGAGACCCAGAGAGGGAGGTTAGCACCGATGGAATGTGCTTGTGAAGGTGTATACTTCTGGGCAGAACAGGCATGTGGGGAATGAGAGTCTAGTAGTAGTGGGCATAAGATGGCATCTTGGGAATAATCCTTATAGTTTTTTGTGTTGTTTTCCTTGTAACCTTAGCCTAGCCTAGGATTCCTTGCCTTAGGGTGGAGCTTAGTCCCAGCTCGGGGGTGACCCACTGCAGAGATGATGAACAGTGCGGTCTAAGGCTGGGAGGTTCGTGGAAGGCCTGCACGTGGTTGGTGGAATCTACCACTGTTTCGAAGATAAGTATCAGATGATGTTTATTCATGTATTCCATTGTGTATATCAATTTAATGTTAATACTATTGATTGCTGATTATAGTAGTAAATCTTATGTTTACTTTGAGTTTAATTGAATTTCTTGATTAAATGCATGGTATTACTATAATGTTGGTATGAGCTATGTACACAGTGGTGTTATATTTTTATTGAAGAGAGATTAAGCCTCAAAAACTGAAAGATGGTGCTACAAATTAGTATCAGAGCCAAGGTTTTGACACTGAGCCTAGATGGGCTAGTTGAGTGGTCTTTGGACCGAGGGTGAGAGGAGAAATTGTGTCTGGAGGACCAATTTCGGACCACGGTATGGTCCGGAGTTTCAAGGAGTTAGTTGACCGTGCCTATAAGCTCAGGAGGTATAGCGGTGTTGTGAAACCGCAACTGGTGTGGTATATGGTCACAGGGAGAGAGGAATCCACACCAGCAATACTGGAGCCTTAGGATCGGTTCGGGAGGGAAGGTGAGCCCTCGTGACCGTCAGACCTAGAAAATGTGTGCAGGGATTAAAATCCCTTTTGAATTGCACAGGAGTGTGGGAATCACGATATGCGAACTCCCGAAAACCCGAAAACCCGAGAAGATCTATGCTGTAGATCTGGGAGGAAGGCTCGACCGTTAGATCTGGTGGAGTCGTTCTTGATTTAGTCGCGAAAACCTTTCGGATTTCACAAAGTCAGGAGATGGGAAGTGAGGAAGGTGAACACCTCCGAAACCCAAAACACTGAAATGATCTACATCGTAGATCGTAGGAAGGTAGTTGACCGTCCGATTCAGTGGAGGAGTAATCTGTAATTTCAGGATTTTGGTAGATGGAAGTTCAAGATGTGGGGTGCATGAACTAACAATTCCTCAAACCCCAAAACGTTGAAAGGATCTGCATCGTAGATCTGAGAAATATCTAACCGTTGGATTTCATTTGGAATGGACGTGGACACACGGGTGTGTACCACGTGCCAGTGAGTTGAGAGGATAGGTGAGAGTGGTGGGACTCAATGACGTCACCGAGGGTGATGTGGACCCTCTAGAATATGCCACGTGCCACTACGGTTAAGGGAGAGAACTATGCTGTGGGCCTGGAGAATAAAGTAAATCAGAATTTTGGGTTTCGGGGATTGTAGTGACAAGGAGTTGGAAGTCATTGCATAGTGAACTTCCGGGTACCGAAACCTGAAGTCCTGAAGTTCCGAAGTCCCAAAGCCATCGGAGACTGAAGAACTGTAATAGGTTTTAAGGGTGACAACTGTGTTGTGGGCCTGGAGAGCAAGGAAACTGAATTTTCAGAATTCGGGAATTGAGGTGATAAAGAGTGGGAGTCGTTGCATTGTGAATTTCTGGTCATGAAATCCCGAAAGGATCTGGACTGTTAGATCCAACTCATCGAGGATCGTTGGATCTCGTACAAGAAATCGTGTATCATATTTTGGGGATAGGAGTGACAAGAGGTTTGGAGTCACTACATCATGAACTTTCGGGTACCGAAGACCCAAATACCAAAGTGTCGAAAACCCAAAATATCTACCATAGTTGGCGACACCTGTGTTGTGGGCCCAGGGAAAAAAGGTCAGAAGTTTGGGTGTCAGGAGTCAGAGAGATAAGAGAACGCGAGAACCTCTGGGGAACCGAAACCCCGAAATCCTAAAGTCCCGAAATTTTTGAAGGACATAAGAACTGTCGAGGATTTAACTGTTGGATCCTCGGGGACAAAAACCCCGAAAAACGAAGTCCTGAAATTACAGAGCCATCAGAGCTCAGAAAACTTTGTGAAGCCAAAATGCTTTTTTGCTCACGTTGAATTATGAATATTGTGATTTTGTAAGGGTTAAGGCCTAACAGACTTTGGTTGATTGCACATTGTGTGTGCAGAGTTCAACGAGTGTCAGGACAGCCAAAAACTGATGCCAAGTATAGAAATGGAAGAGGTGTTGATTGCCTCCATTTCAAAGGACAAAAGAGAAGGAAGAGATGTCAACCTGGGAGTCGAAGGATCGAACTCCAATGGGCATGGAAGAGAATTAGACAAGGAAGGGAACATAATGAAAATCATTGAAGGATTGCAAAGAGATGCCCAGGCATGCTGAGTTGATAGCCGAAAGCTCATGAAAGTCAAGGATCAATAGGGTGAATTCAACTTAAAAATGTTGAAGAGCCTAGAAAGAATAGAAAAGAAATTAGAAAAAGAAAGTGACACAAGAAGATCAAGAAGTGTTAGAACCCCTGAGAGGAGAAGAATATTGAGGAGTGGTAGCAGACATTACCATCTCTCCCCGAAGCATTCTGGCAAGGAAACACACAGTAGTTCAAGCCCATCCCCTACCAGAAAACACCGAAAATCTGGAAAGGATGAATTGAAAGGGGAGATGAACAAGATTAAGCCTCCAACATTCGATGGAGAACATAAGAAGGAGGAAGATGTTGAGATATGGTTGCTTGGCATGAGGAAATATTTCCAACTGCAGAATTATTCCACCCATGCAGAAGGAAGAATTGCAATGTATCAACTGAAAGGAAAAGAATCCATGTGGTGGGATCAGTTTGTGAAGATGCAGCACATCAGAGAGAAAGAAGTCACTTGGAAGGAATTTAAGAGGTGTTTTGAGAAGAAATACCTAACTAAAAGATACTATGACAGAAAGATGAAGGAGTTCTTTGAACTCAAGCTAGGAAACATGACTATTGATGAGTATGAATGAAGTTTTCTGGAACTACTAAAGTATGTTCCATTCATCAAAGACAAGGCTATCAAGATTCTGAGATATCTGAGTGGACTGCCACCTTCCATGGGTGACAAGATTCAGTATGACGATCCTAAGACTATGGAAGAAACAATAAGAAGGGTGAAATTCTTGTATGAACAACAAGGAGAAAGGCCTATCCTTCGGAAGGCTTGGAATGATCAGAGGAAGTTTAAGAAGGAATAGAGGCAGAAGGGAAACAAGCCTTCCTTTTTTAGAAACAGTCTTAAGGGACAACCATCATTTAGAGAGCCGAGAATGACTAAAGAGGGAGCACAAAGACAGATACATATGCCCATTCAGTGTTGGGGTTGTAAAGGAAACCACAAGTACAGAGATTGTCCCCATAAAAATGGTAAAGAGAGAACTGTTCATACTGTTTAGCAAGATGAAACAGTGGAGGATATGGGCTGCAGAATGCCGAAGATATACACAGCCCTGGACAAAAAGAAAGAAGAATTTCAATCGTACATGATTGAAGTGGAAGGTATGATTAACAACTAACCACTAATTATTTTAATTGATTTAGGGGCTAGCCATAGTTATGTAGATCCTAGGGTGGTGGAAAGTTTGCGTTTATCTAGGAGCAAACATGAAAAGTCTTGGCTAGTGCAGTTGGCCACAGGAACCAAAAGGAAGGTCATTGAATTGGTTATGTCCTATTTAGTGGACATGAAAGGATTGAGCACTAAGGCTGAATTAAATATCCTGCCTTTAGGCTCTTATGATTTCTTAATTGGGATGGATTGGTTGGACCAGCACCATGCCCTTATGGACTGTCGTAACAAGAAGTTCACATGCTTTGATGAAGAGAGAAATCGGGTAACAGTCCAAGGAATTCCCAGAGCCGTGGTTGTTAGAGAAATATCAGCCATGCAGCTGAAGAAGTGTTACAGGAAAGGCTATCAGTTATTTGCAGCCCGTGTGGGAGAAGCATCCAGTGATGTAGTGTCAAATCTGGAAGACCATGAGGTACTCATAGAGTTCAAGGATGTATTTCAGAAGGTACCTGGACTACCTCCGAAGAGGGACATCGATTTTTCTATAAATTTGATGCCTGGAGCAGCTCCAATTTCAAAGGCTCCTTATAGAATGAGTATGCCAGAATTAAAGGAGTTGCAATTGCAGCTCGAAGATCTACTAAAGAAGGGATAAATTCACCCCAGCATGTCACCTTGGGGAGCCCCATTCCTATTCATGAAGAAGAAATATGGGACGTTGAGGCTGTGCATTGATTTCCGGCAGTTGAATAAGATAATTGTCAAGAACAAGTATCCTCTGCCAAGGATCGATGATCTTTTTGATCAGTTGAAGGATGCGAAAATATTTTCAAAAATAGATCTCCGATCAGGATATCACCAAATGAGAATAAATGAGGAGAACATTAGCAAGATCACCTTTAGAACAAGGTACAATCATTATGAATTCATAGTGGTGCCGTTTGGACTGTCAAACGCACCTGTTGTTTTCATGTGCTTAATGAATGGTGTATTCAGGGACTATTTAGACAAATTTGTCATAGTCTTCCTGGACGACATCTTGGTGTATTCCAAGTGAGATGAAGAGCATGAGAAACACCTGAAAATGGTGCTGCAAGTGTTGAGAGAACACCAGTTGTACGCCAAGCTAATAAAGTGCACATTTTATCAAAGGCAGATCCATTACTTGGGACATATTATTTCAGAAGAGGGGATCGTTGTGGATCCTAAAAAATTTGAGGCCATCCAAGAATGGTTAGCGCCAAGGAATGTGGAAGAAGTTAGATCTTTTATGGGTCTGGTAGGCTACTACAGAAGGTTTATAGTTGGATTCTCAAAGATATCTCACCCTATCACTTCCTTGCAAAGGAAGGAAAAGAAGTTTCAATGGACTGAAGAGTGTGAGAGCAGCTTCCAGTGATTGAAGAAACTACTAACCAACACTCCAATCCTGAAGATTGTAGATCCAAATATGAATTTCGTGGTGTGCACAGATGCATGTAAGGAGGGGCTAGGAGAAGTTCTCAGCCAAGAGGGATTTGTAATTTGTTATGAGTCCCGAAAGCTGAAAGAGCATGAAAGGAATTATGCCACTCATGATTTAGAGCTGGTAGCAATCATCCACGCATTGAGGAAATGGAGACATTACCTCATGGGAAGGAGATTCAAATTAAGAACATACCACAATAGTCTGAGGTATTTATTTGATCAGTCGGCTTTAAATGCCAGGCAAAACAGATGGTTGGAGTTTCTATGTGAATATGAGTTTGATATCAAGCATATCAAAGGGAAAGAAAATAAGGTGGCTGATGCACTTAGCAGAAAAGTGCACGAATAACATGCTACAACCATTAGCATGTATAGGACTGAGATTAAGGATAGAATTTTGGAAGCTGCAAATGTTGATTTGTAGTACAAAGGTCTGATAGAAAAGCTACAGTAGCGTGAGAGACCACAGATCCAGGGAAGTTACACCTTAGGAACTGATGTCTTACTTTTGTATAAAAACAAAGTGTATGTACCCAATGTCCGAGATTTGAAGCCGGTAATTCTAAAAGAAATGCATAATGTGGCTTATGTTGGGCATCCCGGATACCAGAAAACTATGGCAGCAGTCAAAATCCATTACTTTTGGCCGGGTTTGAAGAAGGAAATCACTGAATACATCGCCAGATGTATGGAGTGCCAGAAGGTTAAGGCTGAGCATAGGCACCCAGCAGGGTTTCTGCAACCTTTACCCATTCCTGAGTGGAAATGGGACGTGGTAACAATGGATTTTATCACCGGACTACCCAGAACAAGCAAGCAGCATGATTCAATCATGGTGGTGGTGGACAAGCTTACAAAAGTTGCCCATTTTATTCCACTAAAAACCACACATAGAGAAACTGATGTTGCTGATATCTTTTTAAAAGAAGTTGCACACTTGCATGGAATTCCTAAGACAGTTGTGTCTGATAGGGACCCGAAATTCACCTCGAATTTCTGGAAGGGACTGTTTAAGGGATTCAAAATGAATCTGAACTTTAGTATAGTGTATCATCCTGAGTCTGATGAACATACATAGAGAGTGAATAGAGTAATAGAAGACACACTGAGAATGTATGTGATGGATAAACCATCAAGGTGGGAAGACTACCTACATTTGGTAGAATTTGCCTACAATAATGGGTATCATGCATCGTTGAAGATGAGCCCATTCGAAGCACTTTATGGAAGAAAGTGCAACACTCCAGTAAGCTGGGATAATCCAGCTGACAGAGTAGTAGTTGGGCCTGAA
>SNQJ01S0027471.1:92758-122535 GCA_010110895.2 Picea sitchensis | reverse complement strand
ATTGGACAGGAAAAACAAACAGCTCCGGAATCGAGCTATAGATCTTGTAAAGGTATAGTGGACCTGGTACGGTCCTGAGGACGCGACTTGGGAGCATGCAGATGTTATGCGGGCAGAGTACCGGCATCTTTTTGAAATTTTTGAAAAGATTGCAGATGCTGTGTAAAGTTGCACTGAGGATAGTGCATAAATAAGGGAGGGGGGATTGTAATGTCCCCAAGGCCGAGCCCAGTTGTAAATCTGATGTATGAAATGAAATGTAAATATGTTTTATAGGCTGGTGAGCCAAGTTTGTATATGTCGGTGGGATTATGTGATTGTTAGGCCAGAGAGCCTAAGGGTTGGAGGCCAAGGGCCTGATTTTGTACTTGTATGTATGCAACACATTAATAAATATAGACATCTCCATGTGCAGACCAACCACGATGAATGAGTGATGGGGGACTAAGCTTCCATAGAGTGGGCAAGGAATTAGGGGATGGAAGGTGGGAAGAAGGGCTAAGTGTTGAGCCTAAGGGCTAAGCCTAGGGGCTTAAGCCTTGGGAATAATATTTTATTATTATTCCAAAAAGCCACATGAATTATGTGAATGTGATGTTTTATCCTAAGTTCTTGGGGAAGGATGAGGGACTGCCAAATGGGAAGGAATACATGTTGAATGGAACACATGTATTTCCATGGGTGACAAGTGTCAACCCTGGTGCATGCGAATAAAATGGCCAAGATGAGCTGTGAGAGGGGTTCCTTGCCCATTCCACCCGACTACCTGAGAATGTACGGAGCTCTGGGAAATACGACCGACTTAAGCTTTGCAGAGAACCCTCATGATTCCCTGTGAGCCGAAAATCCTATGTTTGGCTCTGAAAAAAAACCGTGTATATCCTTTGTTCTGAAAGTTGAGAAGCCCGTGTTCATTTCTGAAAAGGTTGGGTTCACCCTCTCCGTTCTGACCAGTGGAACCTATGTCATTCCCTACATGGATTGTTATTCATGCGTTCCCAAGAACCAACACTGTGAGACCTTGTGCCATTGCTAAGCTTGTTTGGGAAGCCCATATTTGTTGTTCCGGTTGGCGGTGGTGGCCACGCAGAGCTGGACTACATGTGGCTTGCTGGCCAGTGCAAGTTTTGATTGAGCCTGTGTATGACCTCTCTCCAAGTGAGGGAGGTGACTGTTGTTGGAAGAGGTAGGTTGTCAGGCCTGTGAGAAATTCTCTCCATGTGAGAGAGTTTGCTGGGAAGTGGTTTCTTCCAGAGAGTGTCCAGAACTAGCTTCGGGCTCTGAGACTTCCTAATCCGACCTCTTTCCAAGACCCAGAGAGGGAGGTTAGCACCGATGGAATGTGCTTGTGAAGGTGTATACTCCCAGGAGAAACAGGGATGTGGGGAATGAGAGTCTGGTAGTAGTGGGCATAAGATGGCATCTTGGGAAGAATCCTTCCAGTTTTCTGTGTTGTTTTCCCTGTAACCTTAGCCTAGCCTAGGATTCCTTGCCTTGGGGTGGAGCATAGTCCCAGCTCGGGGGTGACCCACTGCTGAGCCGATGAGTAGTGCGGTCTAAGGCTGGGAGGTTCGTGAAAGGCGTGCACGTGGTTGGTGGAATCTACCACTGTTTCGAAGATAAGTATCAGATGATGTTTATTCATGTATTCCATTGTGTATGTCAATTTAATGTTAATACTATTGATTGTTGATTATAGCAGGAAATCTTATGTTTACTCTGAGTTTAATTGAATTTCTTGATTAAATGCATGTTATTACTATAATGTCGGTATGAGCTATGTACAAAGTGGTGTTATAGTTTTATTGAAGAGAGATTAAGCCTCGAAAACCGAAAGGTGGTGCTACAACACAGGGCACATACATATGTAGGATGAATAATAAGAGGTCACGTACAATTGGTAAAATCCATGAAAGCTTGAGTAGATGAAGATGTTAGGTATCTAGAGTCTGAAAGAAAGCTCCTACGAATCCCTACAATGATTAGGTATAGCATATCTATTTATAGGATCAAAATCAATGTAATATCCCTATGTGTAGTTGGATATTATTGTCTACATGAGATATGGTTATGGTATATTGGGGATTTTCCCTATAGAAGTTGTTGGTTGTATGGCACATACTGTATGAGCTAGATCTATATAAATACAGTGTTGGTTGTGCTATGTACTTATCAATAAGGTTATGGCACCTTTTTTATGAGGTATATCATGGATAATGTGATACTAGCTAGAGGTATATCATTGATTTATTGAGACATATTCTTGGAACATGTCTAGAGGCATTATTATTTCATTATACTTGTTGTGAATGGTTTTGTGGAAGATTTGTTGTAGTACATGGCCGATACATGTGTGAGTTTTATCCATGTATCTTATGGTACATCATGGGAGGATTTTTTTAATGGTATTTATATATTATTGGTACACACATGAGACTACAAAACCAATATGTTTTGTCACATGGTTTGATGTAAGTGTTTATGGTATTTGGATCATGGATAGTGTGATTTATTCATAGAGGACTTTTGTTGGTTATATTGGTATATGTATTTCATATATGGTTGAGATACATGTTGGGACATATAGTTGATGAGTTGGCACATACATGAGGTTTATTGTATGGTTATGTCAGTACATCTTTATGAGTCATAGTTTGAATTGTTGATACATGTTTGGTATGTTGCTAGAGACACCTGCTAATAGTATTGTTGGCACATAGTTTATGGATGATGTGGAATATATGATTTGGTATATTTTTAGAAGCACATATTGATATTGGTACATATTTTTTATGTTTGTGAGTAGCCTTGGTTGATGCACATATTCGTGATAGTGTGCATATGGTGTAGAGTTTTCTTGGTGATTGATCTTGGTGAGTAGATCTAATTTGGTTAATGAGGTTGATGTGACAAGTTGTTGTGATAGGATGTGTTGTGAATAGTTGATGCACTTGTGATGGTACATGTTGTGTATATGATTGATGTACATGGTTGATAGTACAAGTTACTTGGTATATGTTGATTAATAAAGGTTGTGATAGGTTGATTGATTAAGGTTGTGGAAGGTTCGTTGTATAGGTTGAATTATACAAGTTGTGATAGGTTGGTTGTATAGGTTGTGATAGGTTATTGGTATAGGTTGGTATAGGTTGTGATAGGTTATTGGTACAGGTTGGTACAGGTTGTGACAGGTTAGATACAGGTTCATACAGGTTGTTGATAAATGATGTTGTGACAGTGACATGTTGTCTATATTTGGAATTTATATTTCAGGGCGGTAGGACAAGGAAAGGATAGGTGGTTGGTGTCACCTTCCAGTTAGAGCCGAAGAACCAAGGAGTTGTAGCTTCCTTTAGGTTGGAGCCTAAGAATTAGGGGGTTGGATCCTCGTTCTGGTTGGATCCATAGAATTGGGTAGTTGTAGCCACCTTTCGATTGGAGCCGAAGAAGACAGGGGGTTGGAGCTAGATAATTTTAAGTTGGTTCTTCCTTGAATGTAATTCTTAAAGTCATATAAGTAAATAATTATGTGGTTTTTTCTTGCATTGAGTTTCCACGTAAAATATTGGTGTATTGTGCATTGTGTGGATGTTTCTATTATTGTTTATTATGCACTGATAGATGTTAATTTTATATCATGCAATAACATATTAATGATGAACTGATGAACATTGTTGAATAAGTTAAAGGAATATAAAATGTGGTTAAAACTTTATTATTTCTCATTATTGATTCACCCCTCAGTAATCTAGCATCCGGTAGCAGTCATTTGTCATTGATTGACTCGAGTGTTCCTTCTTCTCTTCTTTTTGGATTGAATTCAAAGGCTGTCTGGAGGATATTAGATGGTTTTTTGTTGCAGGTGTTGAGTAAATCCATGCCATGCATTGATTGAATGTTGAACTTCCAGACCCATTTTATTCATTTTTCTTAGAAGGTTTATTTTTTATGTTATTTATTCATGGTGCACTACAGTCGACTCCGATTCAATCCATTGTTCTATTTGTTGAATATTTTCTCTGACTTGATCAAGGCAAAGGATTTTGTTGTAAGTATCTATATGTGCTTTGTGGCCTTCCCTTCTTCCAAAAACAATGTTATTTATTCAAGATATTTTGGGGTTGCTTGAATACAGAATAAATGTGCATGTAGAAGGCCATATTCTATGTCGGTCGGGTTCTCCCCTATCTCTAGTCGAGGTATATGGTCAGGTCCAAGATTATTTTTTCCTGGTCATACTATTACATCAAATTCAACATCTTGAAATACCAATAGCCAACAATGGATTTTCCCTTGATGCACAGGTTTATTAACTAGATACTTTTGTGAAAAATGTAAACGGTTTCGCGAGTAAATAATGTCGTAATTTTGGTAGTGCGAAGATCATCAAAAAATATTATGTTTTTGTAGTCGAATAATTTATTTATGCTTTATTTAGCTTATGACTAGCATAATCATTAGGATGTTTGATTGTATCGATCCTATAGAAACACCTGATGCCTCGACATGTACATGCAATCTTCTTGAATAGTCGAGAAATTAAAGTATAGGGGATTCGATTAATTTTTTATTTAAGAATTCAAATGACTCTTGACGGTATTGGCTCCATATGAATTTGACTTCTTTCTGAAGTAATTCGTCCATTAGAAAAGTAATGTCTAAATACTGGCGCATGAACTTTCTATAATACCCAATATGCCCCAGGAATATTTTTATTTGTTTTTGATTGACAGGTGGTTTTAAGTCGAGGATGATTTTAATTTTTTCATATCTACCTTCACACCATCCTTGCACATGATATGTCCTAAGAGGATTCCAATTGGGGTGGAAAAGATACATTTATTAATATTTAGGGACAATTGAATTTTCCTGCATCTTTCAAGCATTAACCTAATCCATTGTATGTCATTTTTAAATAAGTTGTACATGCTCTATTTGTCAAAATAGATATCCATCATATAGTAAATGTATTCTTGAAATGCCTTCACCACTTTCCTTGAAAATACTGCAGAGGAATTCTTTAGCCCAAACAGCATTACCCTATAGGAAAAGGAGCCAAATTTGGATACAAATGGTGTGTTTGGTTGGTATTCTTTGGCTATGGGTAGTTGGTTGTATCTTGAGAACCCATCTGTACAGGAATATAATTCATGTCCCGTGACTTCATTGATTATTTCATCTGCAAATGGAGTGGGGAATGGATATTTCAGTGTCATTTTATTGAATCCTCTAAAGTTGACACAAATTCTTGGATTTTTAGGGTTGTTCTTCTTTGGTTGGACCACCATGGGACTTTCCCATTTTGATTTTTTGATTGGGTATATAATGCATGCTACTAACATTTCATCAATTTCTTTCTGGATGATCAACCTCTGTTTATGTGCTAGTTTATAAGGTTGTTTTTAAATTGGTTTTTCCCTAGGGATGAGGTCGATTTTCATTTCCCCCATTTCTTGTACAAGTCCTTTTAAGTCTATATAGTTTCGGGAAAACACATCTTGTTACTCCCTCAATAGGTCAACCATATCAGCTGTCTGATTTTTCGACTAGTAATAACCTACTCATGCCATCTTCAGTCAATCGTCATTTGAAATATTAAATTCCTTTATCTTTATCTCAACATTCATCCATTTGAGTCGTTTTTATTCCTCAAGATGTTGTTCCCCTTCTTTGACTTTAGTGAAAATTTCTAGAAATTCAAGTTGTTTTGGATCATCCTTCTCTTCCTTGGTTACTTTAATATTGACTTTACATAATTATGCATGGTTGGGTGATTACTTATCCACCAAAATCTTTGGCCAGGAAAACATGTGTTTTCCATGTTGATTAATGGAGTAGTTATACTTTCGTTATTTTACATTGAAATAAAGTGGCATGTCGATGTCAATCCCATGTCGACCATCATTTTCTATTTTTGTTTCTGCATAGTTGGTGTCGAATTTTCCAAAAAAAAATTGATTTGTTGGGATGCTTGTCTTAAGTGCTCCTCCTCCAGGGTGAATTCAAAATCTTTGATAAATTCTCTTTGATTTCATACCAGTTGAGTGTGTGACCATATGATTCTTCAATTGTTTACCACTTTTTTGGTATTTCATCGAACATATTTGGAAACATATGCATCCATACCATTTCATCCCTATAGCCTATTCTGTGCCATTCATTTTCGCAGTGGTGAATGTGTTCCATGAGATCGTATCATATTTTGAAGAGGGAAACATTATTTTTTTTAGCTAGATTCTTCTCTTTAAATAATTCTATACAAATAAGTTGACATGGTTGTCCATGTTTGTAGTCTTAGGGAATGTGTTTTCCACCATCTTGCAGCTTGGCCCATGAAATATTCCACCAAGCTTTGGGTTCTTCTCTATTCTTCCACAGATTTAGAAACTTCTTCGATGTGTGTCGATGGTGTGTTTCATTCATTATAGCACAATGGATTTTTTGTCCTATTGTCTGTTGGGATTAGAGTAGGTGTTTGTCGGAGCCTTTTCTCATATACTATGGGTACTTTTTGGATTGAAAATCATGTTCTTGGACATTTATTTGAATGGCTTCGATGGACCAACAATATTTTGAATGTGCTTCACAATTTTCTATCTGTCAATTATATAGAGCTGAGTCAGAGTTATGTTTAATCGATAGAGGAGATTCTATTAAAATTTATCCTTGCACATTTTGTTATACATAATATCTTTGTTCGTTGATTTTATTGTACAAACATCGAGATTATTGATCTTCATCCCACGACTCAATACAAGGTTTCCTTTATTTAGGGTCCAAGGGGATAATTATTTTTCTACCACTCCCTTTTAGCTTGATTCTATCCCTTTTGAGGGAGATAGTAGCTTTTATTTGTTGTCCCCATGGCTGACTAACAAGTGTTTCATATGTAGGCATTCCTTTGACTAAATCGATTACCTCAAAATCGACTTGTGTTGGTATAACCATAATTTGTGTTTACACATTTGTTAGTATGTCGATATAATATATTAGTATTTGGTTGGAAAGTTTAATGTATTTCATTGTCAGTGATAATTAAGGTTGAACCAACCAATTCCATGTGTCTTGAGGAAGGATATTTACTTGTGATCCAAAATCAACAACTACATGTTCAATCATTACCCCGTTGATTTCCAATTTGACCCGTGGGTCATAATATTTATGTTTATATGATACTTGTCTGACATATTTGGATGGTCTTTGTCCTTCTTTATATTTTCTTAGGATGTTAAGCAGGTCCAACAGTTGAACGATTGAGTGCTTTTATTTTAGTAGTAGAAATTCTTGTACTATACCTTAATTTGTTTTCCTCTTTTATGATATTCTTGATTAGTATTTTTAAATAATTTGAGTGCTTCCATCATGATTTGCTCTTCTTTGTCAAGATTTGGGAATGGAATAGAGTTTCCTATTTGTTGATTTTGTGAAGGAGTTTTATTAATAACCAATCCTGCTCTTAATCTTGTAACAACATGTAGATTCTTTGAGTGTAATATTTCTTGTTTTGAGACTCTATGGAGGAGGTTAATAGAATTGTTTTTCAATATTTTATCAAGTACTATGGGGAAATCCTCGAGTGAGTGATTGTCAAAACATCATATGTTGAAATTTTTTAATCCAACTCAATATTTTATTGGGAAGTCGAGGTTGATGCGGTCTTCATTCCAACAATTCCAACTGGTGCAGACCCCCCCTTCTCTCCAAGGGCTATGTGACCTCCCTGTCTTAGGATCTTCTAAAGATTGAATTGCAACAGTCTTTGATTCCTTGTTGGAACCTTTGAGAAACAATCCATAGGTATTTGAAAAAATCCACTCGCATGCAATAGTGTTAAAATGCAAGTCTCCTCCACATGAGCATGCCTTGTGACCACACGCTTATTCGAAAAGGTGCATCGCAATTTTGCGTATCAACTATATGAGTCAACTGACTCTCTATCCTTCGAACTCCCGAGTCCCGAAATTCTGACAAGGGCTTAGTTCATGCTATCTCCTCCCTTAAATTCAACCATATGAACCTTCTCTATGACCTAGGGTCAATCCTTCCAAGCGTGTCGGGATTTCATGTATGAGGAATTCTCAATGCGATTCACCTCCATTCCCCCGATACCCGAAATTGCAAAATTTTTGATCAGATCAATGGTCACCAACAACTCTCCAACCAATGGCTGTGATCAAGTCACGATTTCATGTTTCACGAGTTTTCATAACTTCTACCTCCAACTTCCCAATTCACAATTCAGAGAAACGTTGATCTGTCGCCACGTGTCCTACCTCAATGAACGACCACGATCATTTCACAAATTTGGATTTAGCGAATTCTTCATGACTCCACCCTTTGTCCTTTCCACTTGGAGAGTCAATGAAATGTTGATCTCTTGCCACATATCCCCTTTCAACGGATGGTCCTGATGATTTTGGGATTTCGTGTTTCACGATTTCGCAAATTTCACTCTGGTTCTTCCAAATCCTTTGGTTTTGCTAAATTCCGATGAATCCTCACAACTAACCAGTGCATTACTTCTCTAATATTTAACGACTTGAAAGATTTCAGCTCTTTTTGAATGGATCTTGAACCTATATCTTGTCCAACCTTCAAAATTAATTTCTGAAGGATTTCTCTTGCTCATTCCTCCATACCCATTCTTCCTTCGAACTGTCAATTTCTGCACTCCACCTTTAGATGCTTCAACTCTTCAGAACTTAGAAATTTTCTAAGTGTTTCCTCTCGAGACTTAAAACCGTTATTCCTCCTGATCTTCTGGTAAATGAAATTTAATTCTTGTCCCTAGCGCACACTTGCACTCTACGTATTTTTCAAAAGAACTTTCGAATGCCCTACTAACATACTCTGCGCTCAACCTCCTGAGATTTCAAAATTTAACACAAGTTTGTTTCTCTGCACACTCCTTGCGCTCAATATGCACACTCTGCATACGAAATTTCTCCACTATCTCTTCTAAGATTTAAGTAAAAAAAGACTTATTCACACACACTCCTTGCGCTCTGCATGCACTCCTTGCATAATCTTACAGAAGAGAAACAATTGAACTCAATTAAATACTCATTCACTCACTCCCTATGAACATCACACATTCACAAACACATAACAACACAATCAAACTGTAAACAATATTAACACTATGTATTTGGGTCAATTTCCTTTGTTCTATGCATTTCAGAAGAAAACATAATTACAATAGCTATCTCCTTCATAACTATTACAATGAAAACATGTCTAAGGACCCAACACTTCCTCGCTCTTCTTCATCCTATCTAAATACTATTACATTCTGTTCAAGTGGTTACCTACTCAATAAATGCAACCTAATGACTAATCATGGCTAATATCCCACACCTGTAATACATTACAGTCGTGTAAAGGATTTACAATGGTTCCATCCTTTCAAATGGTGGCCCGACATTATAGACAACTAATTAATTAGCAATAAAATTAAAATGATCTTCACACCGCTACCAAGTTGATTAAGGTCGGTTTTGGCTCGTTCGATACGTTGAGGTGTCAATTCTGATTCTATGTCTGCTTCCTTTTTATACGATAGCGATGCTCCTGAATCATACTCCTTTGGCCAAAAAATATTCATGGACTCTTGTCCATGAGCTCTTGCATTGTTTTTCCATGTTTCAAAATATCAGGTTCAGTTACCCAACGTGAATCTTCCACAGGGTGATCCTTCCATTTGAATAAATATTATGGATACATCTTTCTTCTGGTTTTCCTTCCAACTCTCCGTTCTAAAATTTTCTCCATCTGAGTTTTTTCTACTATGGGAATTTGTTCTTCCCACTGAATCTCTTTCTGATCATCCAATTCCCCTGTGTCATATCTATTATAAGGATACAAATCTGCAACGTTGAATATCGATCATATCCCAACATTATCCGGCAACTCAATTTCATAAGCATTCGCTACAAATTTTCTAAGGATCTTGCATGGTCCTATCTTCTTCATCTTCAATTTATTATATATTCCTCTTGGAGACCTCTCCTTCCTCAAATGAGCTAAAAATTCATCTCCCACTTCAAATTGAACTTCCCTTTTTTTCTTATCAACTCTATCCTTATACTTTTGATTACTATCCTGTATCTTCCTCTTAACTTGATCATGAAGTCTTTGCATTTCTGTAGAAAAATCTTCTGCTCCAGCGCTCCTGAATTCATCTTGTTTCAATTCTCTCAATTCTGCAACCCCTCTCGGTTGTCTTCCATATACTATGTCGAATGGACTTTTTCCAGTGCTTCTATTAACTGAATTTTTAAATGCAAATTCTTCCTGTGCCAAAATCTGATCCCACTGACGACCTTGTTCAGTAACTAAAATTCTTAACAAATTTCCCAGACTCCTGTTCACCACTTCGGTATGTCCATCTATCTGAGGGTGATATGCTGAACTAAAAGATAAATTAGTTCCCAGCCTCTTCCATAGAGTCCTCCAAAAGTGTCCCACAAACTTAGTATCCATGTTTGAAGCTATTCTTCTGGGCAATCTATGTAATCTCACAACTTCCCTGGGAAAAAAATTGTCTATGTGTGTAGCGTTTTCTGGCATGGTATGAAATGTGCCATCTTGGAAAATCTATTGGCCACAACAAATATGGAATCACTTCCCTTCTAGGTTTTAGGTAATCCCAATACAAAATCCATACTAATTGCATCCCAAGGCCTTTCTGGAATAGGCAATGACTGATACAAACCAATGTTTTGTCTCTTCCGTTTTGCATGTTGAAAATTCTTACACCGGTCTACAAATTTTTTTACATCTGCCCTCATACCTAGACAATAATACAAACTACTCAGTTGTGCAAATGTTTTGTCATGACAAAAATGTCCGGCTAAATATCCAATATGATTTTCTTTTAACAAATTATCTCTCATTGAACATCTTGGTATGCACAATTGGATTCCTTTAAACAACAATCCATCCTGGATTAAATATTCTGACCATGAGTTGTTATCCCTCAACAAAGGATTTCCATATTCTTCGTAAGCCTCCTTAAAATCTAAATCTTCCTAATACATTTACTTAAGGTGCTCAAACCCTAAGGTCTTCACTTGAAATTCCTGTATAACCAAACTTCTCCTGCTCAAAGCATCCAAAACTTTTTTAGCACTTCTAGAAATATCTTTAATGACAAAAGTAAAATTTTGCATGAATTCTACCCACTTAGCATGTCTCTGATTCAACTTCTCTTTCCTAGTAATAAATTAAAAAGATTGATTATCACTATACAAGACAAACTCCTTTGGAATTAAATATTGTCTCCATTTTTTCAAAGCTTGAATCAATGCATAAAATTCCTTGTCATACGTAGAATATTTCTCCTTAACATCATTAAAATTCTCACTGAAATAAGCAACTGGCCTATTATCTTGACTCAAAATTGCTTCAATGGCTATCCCACTTGCATCACACCTCACCTTAAATGTCTTTCCAAAATATGGTAAAACCAAAACTGGTTGTTCTGTTATCTTCTTTTTCAACACTCTGAAGCTTTTCTCAGCCTCCTCTATCCAATTAAAAGACTTATGTTTCTTCTTCACAGTGTCCATCATGGGTGCACATATACCACTAAAATTTCTGATAAACTTTCTATAAAAACTTGCTAAACCATGAAAAATTCTCACCTCAAATATGCTCCTAGGTGACGACCATTCTTTGATTGCTCTCCCCTTTTCTAGATCCATCTTAAATTCATTTGAAGAGATCACAAAACCCAAATATATGAGCTATGTCTTCATAAAATAACTTTTCTTCAAGTTTCTTAAAAACTTTTCTTGCTGCAATTTCCTCATCACTAATGTCAAGTTCTTTAAATGTTCTTCCTCTGTTTCACTGAAAAATAATATATCATCCAGATATACAATAAAAAAATTACCTATGAAGTCCTTCAATACTTCATTCATCAACCTCGTAAATGTACTTGGAGAATTTGTCAAACCAAATGGCATGACCAACCATTCATACAAACCTTCATTTTTTTTGAATGTTGTTTTCCATTCATTTCCCTCTCTCATTCTTTGTTAAGAACCAAATATCAATATAGCATAGAAAAACCTTAGAATAAGTACTCAATGCCTTGAAAAAGAGAGAAACTTAGATAATAAGCCTCTTTGAGGGGTCAACCTCCTTATGCCCACATAAATGTACAATTACAAGATGATTCAAAATGAAAATGTCTCCTTGGTATATATAGGAGACTAGGAGGTATAATTACAACTAATGGCCTAAAGCCGACATAAATAAAATAACATTACTAATTATAACATACCCTAATTAGGTGTGGAGCCACTATTTAGGGCTTGTACTCACTCCCCAGCAGGACAAGTGTTGTCTGGAATGCTTGAGTAGCTCTAGATTCTTCTATATAAAGACTCATCTTCCCAAGAGGTGGAATCTTGATAGATAGTTTCCTCCATTTAATGAGATACTTTGAAATGGATATATTATTCCCTCAATGGCCGAATTCTTGTGTCGATTGATGGCTTCGGGGATCAATATGATTTTCCTTCCTCGTCAAGTTCTGATATAGTTTGAGCTGGGATCTTGTCACCTATAACCTTCTTTAAGCATGAAACATGGGCTTGGATTGTACTCATGAAGATCTTGACAACTCAATTTGTATTCCATGGTACTGATCTTTGCAACACCTTATAGGGGGCCATAGTACTTTGGTGATAATTTATTATCCTTTTGTCTTTGCTTGAGGGACATTGGTTTGTATGGTTGTAGTCTTAAAACACCTAATCCCCTACTTCAAAGCTTCTTTCACTATGATGTTGATCGCTTGTTGTTTCATATGATTTTGTGCCATGTTGGGTTGTCCTTTAATATTTGGAGAACTTGTTTGTTAGGTGCTCGATGTGATCTTGCAGCTACTTGCACTTGAACCTTAGATTTTTCTTTTAGAGAAGAGCTGATGGAAGGAGGTGGTATCCATAGAGGTGCCATAAATGGTGTCATTTTGTTCTTGATGTGAAAGGAGGTGACATACCACCATTCTTCCAAGGGTAACATTTTGAACCATTATGTTTGTTTATGGGAGACGAGGAAAGTAGCGAAGGTAGCCTTCCAGACATTTGTTCACTATCTACAGTTTGTCCATTAGATTGACAATGATAGGATGAGCTATGAGCCAATTGGAGTACCAAACAAGAAAATAGTGTCCAGAAGTGTCTAGTGAAGATGGGATCTGTCACTTACAATAATCTTTAGAACTCCATGTAGCTTTGACATCTCCATGAATGTGGTGGAAGGCTGTACTAACTTTGAAAGGATGAGATGGTGCACAAAAGTGTGCGTGTTGATGTGAGTCTATCAACAATCCTCATGATGACACTCTTTCCTTAGGACTTCGGTAACCTTGTGATGAGTAGAAATCCCTTTAGAGCCTCCTCCCAGCGTTGACTTGGGATGGCTAATGGTTGTAAAGACCTAGGTTCTTAATTGTTTCACCTTATTTTGTTGGAAACCAAACGTTCTACAAACCTTTGAACATCATTTTTAAGGCCATCCCAAAAAATTCCCTTCTTGACCCTATGGTATGTTTTAAAAAATCCCAAGTGCCCTCATAATGGAGGTGTTTAATTACCATAGTATCTTTTGTTTGAGTTGGGATTTCTTACATAAATATAAGTGATCTTTGTACCATAGTGAATCATTTTTTCCATGTAAATGTATCGATGCACTAAGTCTAGCACTCCAACCATTGAATGAGAGTCCACACTTTTTCTTCATTCTTCCATTCATCCCCTTGCTTCTATTATCAATAGGATTGGATGATTGAGATAGCAGAGAAAAGGACTCAACATCTTCATCCTTCCTTGAGGATACATCTACCAAAACATTTTTTCTTCCCTTTTATAGGCGATTTCAAAATCCTTAGCAATATCTTGGTTACCCATTTTTTGTTCTTCTAAAGATGGTCTTTATTCCAAGAAATATTTAATACTATCATGATTTGTTTGATCTTGAGTGCTGAGACTATTAGGGAAGTACACCATTTCTTCAATGCATGTAGTATTTCCATCATTTCCTTCTCATAAATGGGTTTGTGTAAGTCCCTTTCCCTTGAGTGAATTAGACTTTCAAAAGCCGGGGCCTTCCTTCTTGCATTAGGACAACACCAATTCCATTCTCAAGGCATCACATTCCACAAATAAAAGGGTTTTGTGAAGTCTGCAGTGGTTAAGATAGGAGCTTTGCACATCACCTCTTTAATTTGTTCAAAAGATTTAGTTGTTTTTGGAGTCCATGAAAATGCATTTTTCTTAGTTAGTGTCATTAAAAGGTGCTGCTATTCTTCCATGAATTGAATAAACTGCGGTAGTAACCTATCAAACCCAAAATACTCTAATATTCTTCAATGTTTTTGGGAATCAGCCCGGGTCCATCCTTGGCCTTAATCTTGTTAGGGTCTACTGCCAGTAGCTTCATGAGATACAATATGACCCAAATACTCTACCCTCCTTCACTCCAAAGAAACATTTGGATGGTTTGGCATATATTTGTTTCTCCTTTGGTAGTTATGGCACCTTGTCAACATGTAGCTGATCCTCCCAAGACTTGCTATAGATTAATTATATCATCAAAAATGCTAACACAAATTTTCAAGGAAGGGGCTGAAAATGGAATTCATCAACCCTTGGAATGTGGAGGTGAATTTGTAAGGCCAAAGGCATGACCAAAATTCATAATTTCCTTCATGAGTTGAAATGTTGTTTTGGATATCTTCTTCCTTCATTCTAATCGATGATACCCTAAGCGAAGATCAACTTTGTGAAATAGATTTCTCCATTTAGTTCATATAACAATTCATCAATGGCGGGGATAAAGAAACTTATCTTTAATACTGATCTTGTTGAGCTCTCTATAATATGAACTTACATATACCATGAGCCATCTTTCTTTAATACCATTAACACTGGATTGGAAATTAAGAACTTTGTCTAGGTCTAATGAATTCCCGACCTCTAACATTTCTTCAACCATGTGCTCAATTTCACTCTTTTGGGCATAAGGGTATGCATGTAGCTGATGTTAGGAGGAACACTCCAGGGAATTAGGTGAATATCATGATCCTTGATTTCAAGTGGGTGGAAGACCTTTGGGAATATATTCAAATACTTTGGAATGCTTATCAATGATACCTTGGAGATCTAGAGGGAATAGATGGCTTAGATGTTTTGAACATATAGTGAGCATAGTTGTTCAATAACACCTTGATTCCCATTTTCAATAATTTTGTCATGCCATTAGGAATTATCACCTTACTGGGTTTCACTGTGATACCTCTTAGCTCAATTTCTTTTCAGCCTTCAATGAAAATTTCATGAAAAGTTCTTGAAAATTAAAATGATTGTTCCTAATGATTGTAACCATTAGTTCCTAATACAAACATCAACCACCCATGGGTATAGAAATCATTGGACTATTCATTTACATATTCCCCATAGTAAGATTGATCTTATTTCATTTTTCCAAAGAATGGATAGTTCCCTCCATGCGTCACTACTTTAAACTCGGTGTTGGATATACAAAGTAATTGAGATCTTTGGGAAATTTATAGTGAATATAATTGTAATTCTTGCCGAATCAATTAGGACTATTACCTTTTTTCTTTTTGATATATCCTTGATATTAAGGGGTTTGAGGAGTGTTAATTCCATCCAATGCATTACTGCGATGTAAGTAGAGGAGTCAACTCTTTAGACAAAATTGATTCCTCGTTTTCATCTTGAGATGGTTCTTGTTCATGTTCTTGTTCTTCTTACTCTTCACAATCTATGTAGAATAATTTCTTCTCACCACACTTATGTCATATTGTACTCTTTGTCACAATTAAAGCATAAAACCTTTGTTTTTCTTTCCTCCAATTGTTGAGTGTCAACCTTGTAAGGTTGAGGTGTTTTAGAAGGACCATTATTCTCTCTATAGATGTTAGGATTGGTCCTTCTAGTAGCCATAACCATGTTACTTTCAAAATTTCTTGCCACCCTAAATGCATTCTCAATGATTTGGGTTCCCAAAGGAGAACCTCATGTTGAATGTTATCTCTTAAAGTTAATGAGATACATCAATCAAGTGCTCATCTGGAATATCACATTACCTTTATATTCAATCTTTGGAAGTTCTCTCAAGGTGCTGCAATGGCGAACCCTTTTTTCTTGAGATTTATCAATTGGCTAACCCTTTTTCTTGAGATTTATCAATTGGCTAAAGAAGGTATTGCTCCTTGTATCCTCATAGTGTGCTATCATTTCTTCCATGAAAATTGTCCAAGTGATGAGTGATTTATGAGAACAAAGCCATCTATACCATACAAATTGATTGGGTTCTAAATATAAAGAAACAATTCATACCTTTTGTGTGTGTGGAACATTATGTAGATCAAAGAATTGCTCCATCTGAAGTATCCATGTGATAGGGTCCTTGCCATCAAACTTCCACATATCGATCTTAGGAACGTGGTTGGTCTTCAACCCTAAGTTAGAGTTTCTCCTTTCTTGATTCACCTTCCTTGTGTCCTCATCATGAATTTCATGGGATACATTTTCACTTTCAGGTGTCCTCTCTATTACGAAATTTTTCAATCCTTCCATGATCTCCTCTTTTAAACCATCCATCTTAGTATTTATTGCCTCCAACTTAGCTTCCATCTCTTGTAGCTCATATTTTGTTACTGTCTTCTTTTGTAAATCATTTATGTCCCTATGCATTTCTTCACCTTCATCAAGAGTCCAATTAGAATTTTCTGAAGGCTTATTTGGTGTAGAAGTTCCCTTTTTGGGTGGCATCTTGACCAAGTATCACTTTTGAACCTTGATTTTGAGGTGGTTCTGCTAGACAATCTTTCTTGTGTTGTATCTCCAAAGTTTCGGCCCTTCTGAGTATGAAACTTTATTTTTTTTAGTTCTCTTATATTTCTTCTTTGCAATTCCATAGGTCTGATCAAAATTGGATGTGCCAAGTGGAATTTATGGTAACCTCCCCACAACTTGCTGATTTTTGGCCTTTCTAGTAGATCTCACTTGTATAGCGTGCGCCGCACAAAATAAATGATATAAAATTATGAAACTCATAAAAGAAATACTACAGACTATCCACTATCCAATGAAACCAGTCTCACTCAATTTCTATAATCTAGGAACAAGTTATGATTGTTTTACCTGGAACACCTTCTTTTGACTAGTCAATAGGACTAGTCAGATACCCTATCTTCCACAGGGTGTATCTACAAATTTAAGATGACCCAGAAGATGAAATTTTTACCACCAATACCTTACTAAATTATGTGAATATCCTCTATATTTCAGGGTCTACAACATTACAAAAAACATTTTATAGCGAAAATTCCTCAATGACTCAGTTCAGGATGATTCCAGAACCCTATCTTGCATAGGATGTATCTCCGAAAGTATAAGGCCTCAGGAGCTGAAATTTTAACCCAACGTACCTTGATCCATATACTAAATATCCTCCAATCCATTCCTTCTAAAACTTTGTAGAAAACATTTTATAGCGAAAATTCCAAGGTGTCTCAGATGTAGTAGCGAAACCCCAAGACCTTAAGCTCTAATACCATATGTTAAGAAACAAATATCAATATAGCATAGAAAAACCTCAAAATAAGTACTCAACACCTTGAAAAAGAGCGAAAATCAGATAATAAGCGTCCTCGAGGGGGAAACCTCCTTATGACCACCTAAATGTACAATTACAAGATGATTCAAAATGAAAATGTCTCTTTGGTATATATAGGAGACTAGGAGGTATAATTACAACTAATGGCCTAAAGTCAACATAAATAAAATAAAATTACTAATATAATATGCCCTAATTAAGGGGTAATGAGCCACTATTTAGGGCTTAACATTCGTATCTGATGATATCCACTCTTCAAGTCTAAATTTGAAAAATAACTTGCTCCACTCAAACAATCCATCAAGTCATCCATCCAGGGTAAAGGAAATCTATACCTGATATTTATCTTATTGATAGCTCTAGAATCTATACACATTCTCCATCCTCCATCCTTCTTTGGAATCAATACAGTTGGCACTGCACATGGGCTTAGACTTTCCCTAACTAAACCTTTTTCCAGCAACTCATGAACTTGCTTTTTAACTTCTTCATTCTCTCGAGGTGTCAATCAATATGTTGCTTTGTTCGAAAAACTCGCTCAATGGTGGCTAATACTCATAATATGTGGTAATGAGTGAGGAAACTCATCCACTACTATGTCAGTAAAATTCTCCAACAATTCTTGGATTTCTTCAGGTAAATCATCCACAGAAGTATTGGTAAGGATAACTCTTGGCTTCCTTACTACAATAAATTGAATTTCTTAATCTTTCTTGACCTCCTACAAGAGTTCCTTCCCACTCATGAGAAGTATTCTTGTGTTGGATTCTTCCTTTTCTTTATTCTCTTCTGTTGGTAGTAACATGTGAGTTCTACCATTCTTTTCCAAAGTATAAGTATTTTTCCTCCCATCATGAATAACATTCCTATCAAACTATCGTAGTCTCCCCAACAAAATATGACAAACATCCATTAGAATTACATCACACAGAATCTCATCCTTATAGCCTCCTATTTTAAATTCAACTTTTCATTGTTGACTTACCATTACTTGATGTCCTTTCTGCAACCATGATACTTTGTATGGACTTGGGTGTGCAGTTGTCTCTAGATCCAGCGTCTCCACCATATCCGTTGAACCTAAATTTTTAGTGCTCCCACTATCTATAATCATCTTGCAAACTTTATCCTTTGTTTTACAAGTAGTCCTAAACAACCTTGTTCAATGAACTGAGTCTTTTATTTCTTTCTCTGCCTTTAGAAGAAATTTCCTCATCATAAGATTTTGTCCTCCTTCTGCTTCCTCTGCTTCCACATTCTTCTGAGATTCAGAAATGTGTGCTTCTCCTCCTCCTTCTCTCTTCCTCTTGGGACATTCCCAAGACATATGTCATGTCTTTCCATAGGAATAACATTTAACTCCACCTCCTCTACTTCTTCCTCTTCCTCGAGGAAAATAATTTCTCCCACCAAATGGTCTTCTTTGAGAACCTCCTCCTATTTCAAACCAACCATATGATTTCTCATTCTCATCCTTAGCTTTTGGTGCCTTATCATAGACAACTCCCTTACCTCTATTTAAGCCTCTTCTTCTGTTCCGCTGACCCTGGTTTCTGGCCAACTTTTCTTTTGCCTTCAGTGCAATCTGATGAGCATCTTCCACTATCCTCACAGTCATCATGCTCATTTCATCCTGAATTTCATACCTCAAACCATTTATATACTTGGCAACTTTTTCATCATCCTTCTCTCTTTGTCCAGTCCTAATATTCATCCTATAAAATTCCTATGTATACTCTTTCACTGTCATATCTCTCTGTCTAAGTTTTTGCAATTTTCTGAACAACTCTATCTGATAATACCTAGGTATGAATTTAGCCTTCAATTTGGCTTCTATCCTATCCCAATTATTTATATTTTGTTTTCCTTTGCTCCTCCTTTCTTCTTGCATTTCATCCCACCACGGTGCTACATGTCCCTTTAATCTCATGAAAACATGTCTCACCTTCCTTCCTTCATCGACATCTTCATAGTCGAAATACTTGTCCATGGAGCTTATCTAGTCCAACAAGTCTTCGACATCCAAGTTACCTTCATACATTGGGACATCTATCTTTTCTCTGGATCCCAACTTCATAACAGCCTTCAAGAAACATTCGTCACCAGCATCTTCCCCTATAGATTCTTCAAATTCTATTTCTTCACTCTCTACATCACTAACGTCTCCAACGATAGATGTTCTCCTTTGCATTTCTTTCATCACTTCCAACCTTACACGACGTTCTCTTAATTCTCTTCCTACAACATGGTTTTCTATAGGTGGTCCTATGCATATTCTCGGTGACATCGCTTCAAGTATTCCTAACACACTGAGTTAAACTTCAAACCTTTTTTAGGATTTGATACCACTTAGTGCATACCCCCCTTTCTCTCCAAGGGCTACGCGACCTCCCGGTCTTAGGATCTTCTCAAGACTGAATTGCAACAGTCTTCGATTCACTGCTGGAACCTCTAAGAAACAATCCATGAGTCTTTGCAAAACTCCACTCGTCTGCACAAGCGATAAAACACAAGTCTCCTCTACATGACCATGCCTTGTGACCACACGCTTATCCAAAAAGGTGCATCGTGATTTCGCGTATCGGCTATATGAGTCAACCGAATGTTTTCCCTTCGAACTCCCAAGTCCTAAAATTCCAACAAGGGATTAGTTCATGCTAGCTCCTCCCTTAAATTCAACCATATAACCCTTCTCTATGACCTAGGGCCAATCCTTCTAAGCCTGTCGAGATTTCACGTTTTGAGAATTCCCCATGCGATTCACCTCCATTCCCCTGATACCCAAAATTGTGAAATTTTTTGATTAGATCAATGATCACCAAAAACTCTCCAACCAACAACTGTGATCAAGTCTCAATTTCTCATTTCACGAGTTTTCACAACTTCTACCTCCAACTTCCCAATTGACGATTCAATGAAAGATTGATTTGTTGCCATGTGTCCTACCTCAATGAACGACCATGATCATTCATGAATTCTTCATGACTCCACCCTTTGACCTTTCCACTCGACGAGCCAGTGAAATGTTGATCTCTTGCCACGTATCCCCTTTCAAAGGACAGTCCTAATGATTTCGGGATTTCATGTTTCGCGATTTCATGAATTTCACTCTGCTTCTTCCAAATCCTTTGGTTTTACGAAATTCCGATGACTCCTCGCAACTAACCAGTGTGTTACTTCTATGAGATCTAATGGCTTGAAATATTTTGGCTCTTTCTGAATGGATCTTGACCCTCTATCTTGTCCAACCTTCAAAATTATTTTCTGAAGGATTTCTCCCATTCAATCCTCCATACCTGTTCTTCCTTTGAACTGTCAATTTTTGCGCTCCACCTTTAGATGCTTCAACTCTTCAGAACTTAGAAATTTTCTAAGTGTTTCCTCTTGAGACTTAAAACTACCATTCCTCCTGAGCTTCTGGTAAATGAAATTTAAATCTCGTCCGTAGTGCACACTTTCACTCTACATCTTTTTCAAAAGAACTTTCTAATTCCCTCCTGGCATACTCCACACTCAACCTCCTGAGATTTAAAACTTTAACACAAGTTTGTTTCTGTATGCACTCCTTGCGCTCAATATGCACACTTTGCATACAAAATTTCCCCGCTATCTCTTCTAAGCTTTAAGTCGAAAAAGACTTATTCACACACACTCCTTGCGCTCTGCATGCACTCCTTGCATAATCTTATGGAAGAGAAGCAATTGAACTCATTCAATTACTCATTCACTCACTCACTATGAAAATCACACAATCACAAACAAATAACAACACAGTCAAACTATAAACAATATTAACACTGTGTATTTGGGTCAATTTCCTCTATTCTATTCATTTCAGAAGAAAACATAATTACCGTAGCTATCTCCTTCATAACTATTAAAATGAAAACTTGTCTAAGGACCCAGATCTTCCTCACTCTTCTTCCTCCTATCTAAATACTATTACATTATATTCAAGCGGTTACCTACTCAATAAATGCAACCTAATGACTAATCATGGCTAATATCCCACACCTGTAATACATCACAATCGTGTAAAGGATTTACAATGGTTTCATCCTTTCAAATGGTGGCCCGACTTTATAGACAACTAATTAATTAACGATAAAATTAAAAAGATCTTCACACCACTACCAAGCTAATTAAGGTCAGTTTTGGTTCCTTCAATGCATTGAGGTGTCAATTCTGATTCAATGTCCACTTCCTTTTGATGTGATAGTGAGGCTCCTGCATCACCAACAATAAGTTCGACCTCGACCTCAACCATGATTGCGAACTTGGAAAGCGCCTCGACCTCGACCTCGACCATAGTAGTCATTTCTTCTTCCATAGTCATTATACTGGTCAATTGCTTCTATATGATAAAATGTGTGCACATTTTTTGTATTCTTTTTGTTTAATAAACATTCAGATATTCTATGGTTAGGAGATTCACTAATATGGCAGAATTTGGTGTTTTTCAAGTTGTGTGGATTGTCTTGCACAATATAGTTGGTCATAACTTCACATATATTGAAATATGTCTCGACTTGCACTCATTGTGCATATTATTCTCCTATCACTTGATCATTGAGGCTGTAGGTGTCTTTTGTGTGACCGTCTTCACAACATACAATACACCAAATCTCATTTCTTATTAAAGTCAAGTTTTTGATAGTATGTTGTAGTTTTTCTAGTTTTTCCTCTAGCCTTTTTTTTGTTGACGAAGGATTTGATGGGCCTTTGTTGTCTGATTCGATGTGTTGTGATTTTTGCAGTGCGTCTTCACATGTGTTTATCTCATAGATATGCAATGGTGTTCAAATTTGCTGGAGTAATCCAACTCCATACCATTTTACTAATAAGTTTTAATCAATGGTTGACGAGATTTGGTTGAGGAGGTCCTTAAATATTTTGTCATATTCATGAACTGACTCTCCTAGTCTTGGATTTATCTCTTTAATATTTTGTGAAACATCTTGGACTTAGAAGAATGATAGGAAGTTGTTCTTTATGTATGATTTCTACCAATTTTGATTCTTTGTATAATTCATAAACCATGTAAGAGAACAATGTTGAAGAGTTGGCACACCAAATTGTGCCATTTGTTTATGCTCAACTCTGATGTCTGCTGTGTCCATAATTTTTCACATATGAACCAATGTATTTTTGGATCATCATCTCCCTCATAAATGGGAGTATTATTAAGCCCCATTGTTGTTTTATTTTCAAGAACAATAGACTTTTGTGATGTTTTATTTATCAATAGTTTTGAGTGGGATGCCAGACTTTTAGTCGGTTGTTGTTGTGTTGACTCGTCTGTCGATCGATCTTCTATCAGATAGTATTCAAGAAGTAATTGCTCCTTGTTTTCTTTGGGATTTATTACTTCAATTTGAAAACCTTGATCTTTATACTTGATGATACATCATTCCAACAAACGTGTTGATTTGTGGGTATAATATACTAAGTTATTGTATTCCTTTGATATGATATCTGGAAAGGGGGTTAACTCCATGAGATCCTTGATATGGATGAGCATGTTATCAAATTAGTTTAGGTTTATTTCTAGCTTGACTATGAGCGTATCACATATATTCCTATGCTTGTTAGTCCTATACCATATCCTTGCAGACTGTTCGTCGATTTGAAGCCTTCGCTGGAGGAATTCTTTGATTCAAGGGCTTGTTACTTAAACAGGAGGAGTGCATATTTTGGGTCATGAGTCTTCATAATCCATGCTCTCTGGTTGATCTTCAAGTTCATGGGCTCCCATGCTAGCCTCTATCAACTTTACTTCATTACTTCTGTTGGAGGTCACCATGGTTATTGTTATTTCCATATTTGGTCTACTCCTATTAGACTCAGACTTCTCACATGCTCTATCAGGATGATCCTTCCCAACTATTTTTCTATTCGAATTCTGATTGTTCCAAATATTATGGATCTCCTCTCTTTTCTTTTTCCTCTTGTCCTGCTCCAACTTTTTAATGTTGGTCGTTTGCTTGTTATTTCCTCTCATTTTCTTCAGTTCAATGAACTTGGGTATGTTCTTATTTTTCTTACGACATATCATAGATTAACCGGCCCCCTATTGCCACCCTGACTTACTTGAAGTTTGTGGTAATGGCCATATTGATTGACTCATAAATTAGTCCCAAGATTCTTTTGTATCCTGTCACTTTGCTTCCAAGATTTATTCCCACTTCTCATATTTTTCTTCCAAGTTACTATTGGGTATCAATATTCTTAGTCGAGGTCAGCAGTAAACAATGTCACTGACTCCTTTGTTGTGCAAAAATTTACGGAGTAGCCTTGGGATGGTGCAAAAAAATCATTCGTGCATGTCAATGTAGAATTTTTCTTTTACTGTGTCGAGAGAAGTTCGATCCTCAATGGCTTGGTATGTTATATAATCTTCGACAATTATTTCAAGCCACGTTTGCAAGTTTGTTCGTCCTCCATTTGTAAGATTGAGTGCTAATTTTTTTTCGGAAATCAATTTACGCATTAATATATTTTTTAATGTACTCGAATATGGATTTTTGGATAGCCTCCAAAAATCGTTCGTGAGTCTCTGAGAAAAATCACGATCTTGCTTCTACAAGAGTGAGGTTATTCCTTCTTGTGTAATTCTTGATGTAGTTTTCAATTTTTCACTCCCACCATCCATGTATGTGTATAATGGATAAATGGACATAAATGGACATAAATGGGTGATTAGTTGGAGCAGGTGCAACTTTTCCAACCATCCATATCATTGTATAAATACCTATCAAGCATGAATACAATATGGTAGAATGTTATTCCCAATACATATGTCATGATGTAGTCTCTTTCCTGAATGATGGTTGGAAGTTAGACTTCCAAAATCTGGCAATGTTACCTCCTTCATTCAACTACATGACAAAATAAGTGGATGGGGGTGGTTTGAAACTGATCATGGAGAGATTGAGAGAAAAGAAGAAAGTGATCAATTCTTGTGGAAAAGACGAGGAATAAGACCTTCAAATATCTCTTGGATGCTTCTCACTCATGGATGTTGTTTTCCTTGAATACTCATGGATACAAGCGGATGTTGTTTGGATGTTGATTGACTATTTTATATTGAATATCTTGTGCACTTAAAATGATAATGAAGGGGATTTGTTTCCTAGCATGCTCATGTAAATAATATGTTGTCCTATGTGGAGCAGCAACGATCTTTCCACAGAAAATCATGTCACAAAGACTGCTACCCAAACATAAACAATGGTAGAAGAGGCATCGAAATATGTAAAAGATGATGAAAATATATACCTACAAGTTGGAAGAATTAATCTTGGAAGATGTATCAATATGCTTGCAAAAGGTTATTCTAAAGAAATGAGGTGCACCCCATGGAATGAAGAATCCAATTGAAATTAAAAAGATAAAGGCGAATTACTCTTGCTATTCTTGAAAAATCGTCATATGAGTAATCAACTATTGTTTGTACATGAAGAAGTCGACATCAACCGACTCAATTGAACATGAGAATATTGAAATTGACAAAGATCCACTAGGGATATCCACTGGAAAAGCATAAAGAAACACATCTAAGTTTGATAAGCAATAGAGTAGTAAGTATTGAAATATTAACATTGAAAGAGGAAATAATTGCGGTAGAAGAGTAAGAAGAACACGTATAAGAGAGAATTCATGATTTTTTAGCAGTTGAAGGAATTCAAGCAAGAGAAATTAGACAACACAGAAAGATTTTAATGAAAATATGATGAAACAAGAACATTCAAAATGATTAAGACCTTTGGTAGAATAATTGAAGAATAGTTCCTTGGGTCATCACAAATAAATAAGAGGAATGGTAGGATTGACTGATGAAGCACACCCTTGTCAAATATACAAAATAATCCCCATGTGCAATAGATCAGTTGAGTATCCCTAGAGAGGGCCTCAAAGGCTCTTGGGAGGAATAACTTGAAAGTGAATATGGAATCCAGTGACACCATACAAGAGATCAACAGAGTCGATCATATGGATATTGAGGAGTCAGGACATGTGATATGCAGTTTTCAGAGCCATTCAATACCAATCATAGTAAACTGTATATATGTGTATCCAGGTATATATATGGTGGCTATTGCAGATAATTTATCTATGGAGATTTGTATGCATGGTCGATGCATAGTAAGGATATGTTTGCAGGAATAGAGACCCAGTACATTTTTGCACACTTTCTCTGGACGAGCAACCAACTGAGGAGGGGGGAGATGTTGTAGATGATAGTCAACTACGTCGACTAGACCCATGTTGAGGGGGCATCTTAGGCCTCATAATTTTCATCATACCTATGAATGTAATATAACCTAAAGTAGATAAATATATGTGTATAATGGATAAATGGACCTAAATGGGTGATTAGTTGGAGCAGGTGCAACGGTTCCAACCATTCATACCATTGTATAAATACCTATCAAGAATGAATACACGATGGTAGAACGTTATCCCCAATGCATTTGTCTTGATGGTCTCATGTGTGCATGTCATGATGTAATCTCTTTCCTGAATGTTGGCTGGAAGTTAGCTTTCCATCATTCACCCATTGGATAAATTTGAATTGCATAGACAAACTGCAAAAACGATAAACAAATATGTCATGATAGCTAATATTGGAATCAAGAATCTCCAATCCATAAATTTTAAGCTCAATACCGAGTTAAAGAATGAAAATTTGGATACTAAAACCAGTCAAATAAGAGTGGAGGAGTTAGAGAAATGTATAATAGAACTAGGAGATAATCCAAAATATGAGGAATTTGTACAAGCACTAATAAAATCAAAGGACAAATAAATCCAAGTATTGAAGAAAAATCTTAAAATCTCAGGAATTGACCATGTACAGACCCTAGAACTAGAACTATAGGCAAGCAAAAAAATATCAACTTATGAAAAAAATGGTAGAGATGGGAGAGCAGATTGAAATGTATGGAAAATAAATCGAAAGTCTAAAAGTAGGATCTTATTCTTTTCAAGCAACAGAGACACTAGATCCAACAACTAGACTATCAAATGCATTAGTAGATTTGAACCTAAAAGGTGTTGAAATTAAAATTTTAAAGAAAACAATCTCACAGAAAAAGAAGAAATCAAAGATAAAGACAAATTTATTGCAGAATATCAGAAACTGAAGGCTAAGATGTTAACTGATATGGAAAAAATGAAGAGTAAACTATCACATAAACCATATTTGATAGGATCCAAACATCTCATCTAGGATGAAATGATCAGTGAAGTAGCTAAGCTTTGGGATTATTTCAAAATAATAAATGATAAAATGTCACTGATAAATGAAGCAGATGATGTAATCCATAAATTATTTCATGAATTAGGAACAAGAACTCTAGTTTCCACTCAAATCATAAAGTTCATAAATTCCAATGCTAGAGAAACATTGTCAAGCAAAGGTGTTAAACATAGAACATCAATGGTGATGGAAACTGAAAGAATTTTTACAGAGAGGAATACAATAAAACAAGCTCAAAATGAATGCATAGCATTGAAAAGAAGTGTGGAATCTTTTACTAATAAATTTGAGAATCTAATAAAGATGGGGTTACCTTCATCCTGCGATGAAAAAGGAAAGTTAGTATCATATGAAAACTACAAAACAAGATTGTTCCTTGCTAGGGAAAAAGATGATAAGTTTCAAAATATGGCTAATAATCTAAAAGTTCAAACCATTGTTGACCTACTCATAGATGAATTCTATCTTTTATGGAAGACAAAAAACTTATTTTCACATACCCCTACATATAAAATATACAATAAGTTGGATGTCACATTCAGGAATATGAAGTCATTCAGTTATCCTTCAGATGCAATTTGGAATCTTCTCCTCCAGCTGTTGATAGGATGAATCACCAAAGAAGATGAATAAAATTAGGATTTGACTCCTCGAAGCGTCCTATTTTCAAGGAGTCAAAGATTTTGTTGTATCTGAATATCCTAAGAAATAGGATCAAATAACCATTTTTTGTTTGTACCTAACTTGTATAAATTTTCATGGGAATTAAATGTAAAGAGGGAATTTTGGCCCAAGCTTAAGTTGTTAATATTATCATATAACTTTGAAGATTCAAACTTTTGTGTTTCAGTCTATGTGATTCCTTTTCTTATGTAATTCCCATGCTCTTAGATTCTTCTTAAATTTATCTACTTCCATGTTTGTTATGATCTAGTACAACAACTAGCATCATAAATCTACAAAGGTATCATTAAAAGTTACAGATTTCTTCAAATATATTGTGAGTATAAAGAAGACCTATGCTTGTATTTTATCATTCCTTTTGAATCAAGAAGAATTATTCCCTTTGATCAAATTATATTCTAGTCTATATGCATAATCAAACATCATTTCTTCTATATGAAAGTTAACTTATATTTATCACACAACACATTATTTCAATTTTGAGGTTTTGTTTTCTCCTATTTCTTCTTTCATCCCCTAAAGCTTTGATTGTCTAGAAAATAAAATGATTTTCCTTCCAATCTTAAATCTTTAAATATTTAAAGTCTAATTATATAGGCCCAACTAAGCAATAAAAATACTATGTTTTAGGACAACTTAACTTAAAAACAAACCGTTCAATCTTATGGATGCCTTGGAATAGTTTCCTATCCAAAAACATTTCAAGGGTTACAACAATTTCCATAATTCTTTCTCATCTATATGGAAAGAAAAATCCCTCCAAATCAAATTTAAGTTGGGTCCATCTCATCCACTAAGTTCTTGCAACAAATATTTTCAATTGGGATCATATGCCTTCTTCCAATCTTAAACAAGAAGTGCAAAAGTATCAAGAAGCTCCTCTAGGATACTATCCAGGGTTTTTTGTGTCTTCCTATTTGGTATATGTGATATTTATTGTTGGACAAACCTACCACACTTAGAGGGGGAGGTGAATGAGTGTGGGGCTCTTTTTCCCAAAACTTCCCTCTTGCACAAAAACTCATAAATTAGCATTCAACATTTATTCATTACCCATTGTTGTCATTTATAACCAGTTAGATGTGAGCACATATCAACAACATATATCAGCAATATATCATCAACATGTCATCACCACAATGAACACAAAGAACACAAGATGTATGTACAATTTTCTTTTTATTACGGACTACAATCCTTGGGGTTTATCAACAACAACTGAATAGAGTACAACTCTACAACAACACCAACTCTATATGCAAGACTCAGCTTACATTCTCAGCACCAACTAAGATGAGACAACAATCCTCAACAAAATCTGTCAATAGGTACGTGACTTGTCAATAGTTTATCCCATGTGTGCATGCGCCCTGGCTCACTACATCCCACATGTAAACGTGACCAGTGTATAATGCAACAAGCGTATGCTTCTAAGCAACTAGGGTTTTTCTTTTCTTCACATGCTCAAATCCTCTGCAACCTACAATCACTTTCTCTTCTGTCTTCCACTGTCCAAACTGACCCATAACCAGTCACAACACATCCAAGCTCTCCAATATCTTGCTCATGCTCCACAAAAAATCAATATGAATGCTATCTCAATCATGTATAAATAACTAGTATACCATAGCAATCATGTCACTACTAAATCACAAGAGTGTTTCTCACTCCAACCAAATCAACCAAACTGAGCCACATCATAGAATCCATACCAAGAATTCCCTAAGAATTCATAAGACATCAAACAATAGTATCCATCAAGACAATAATGTAACCATATCAGTGTCTCAGTGATAGATTAAGGCCATAGAATGCAAATATGGAACCTGCCTCATCATCCAAGAGCTTGGCACCAACTCAAACAAAAATATCCATGATTTTATCCACTCCATGATCCCTGTACACTGTCAGCCTGCATGTACACTCACCCTATACATAGCTAGCCTATGTGTACACACACCCTATACACAGACAGTCCGTGTGGACATCAAAAATAGGGTTTTCTATGAATCTGAAACTTTTGTCATCAAGATCTCTGACATTGCCGAAACTTTGAAGTGTCCATGAGATCCTCCTCTCACTCTCTTCCTCAGAATAGATCTTCAATCATGCTCAAGAGATCCACAACAATAGGATTCTCTCACAAGAAGCTCTCCATCAATACTCCACA
>SNQJ01S0027471.1:76369-92748 GCA_010110895.2 Picea sitchensis | reverse complement strand
ATCATCAATCAATCAATTACTTGACATCAATCAATGACATCAATCAAACCAAACCATTTACATCAATGACATATGATCGAACAATCTCCCAAATAATCAAACCATTGGCATCAATGACAACATGATCCAACATTTATTACTACCCATTTCACTCTTTTAGCTTGGATTTGGTCTCCCTCTAAGGAAGCAATTCATTTATACTTTTCTAAAATGTGGGAAATCAATTGGAAAAATAATTTCTATGATATCTATAATTTTTTCATGATTCCATTGCATTTTCTTTTGAAAAATATACTAGCCCAAAGATTCAGTCAAGATGCTATGGATGTCATAAAATAAATTGGTGATTGGTTTATAGATGAATAATTTTCATACATCAGGATCTTTGGTTGTGAAGGGCCTCCTCATCTATTTCCCAGGTATGTCACAGATAAGATAACATTAAGAGAAATTGCATATTAGATTGTCAATGTCAAAATTGCAGTCACTTTGGCTAGAAATTAGAAAAAGAAATGGCCTAATTTCTCGATTTAAGTAGGTATTTATACCTTGTCAAACCCAAAACATGCTCAAAAGTAGGTTTAATTACTAGATGGAATCTGGTTGGCCCAATAATATTTTAAGATACATGATCCAATAGAGGTTGTCAAAAAACATTGTGCTAAAGTCAAAAGAAAAACATATATTCATGAAGACAATCCTTTTGACCATGTTTTCCAGAGAGCCATGAACTTCCAGGAATTATCCCAAAGAGTTGATGCAATAAGAGATAATGCTAATTTTTTGAATTTTATTGAATGGAAAGTTAAAAGGAAGAAGTATTTTCTTCAGGAAAAGAATACAAAACAAGGAATTGTAGAAATTGAGGAAGATGAAGAAGAAGATAAAAAAAACAATAGAACCAGGTCACAATGCTTCATCAACATAAAAACAAGTAGAAAAATATTCACAAGTGAAAGTTGTAACATGAAAAGAAGGTTTAAGTACAAAAAATGCCCAGTCTCCTGCCAAATTGACTGAGGAAGACACAGAGTTGAACACAAACATGGACATGGATGTTTCCTAACCAACACGTGTTCAAATTACTGATCTTATCAATACTACTCCCATAACCTCAATTCCAAGAAGGTTAGTCACCACTTCTTTTGATATTGATAACATTTCACTTATACAAGATATTGCTTTGTCTTTAGACAATTTTGTCTTTGATGACAAAACCAAAATTATAGAAAAGAGAAAGTCCAAAAAGAGGAAAACATCCCACCATGAAGAAACCACACAAGAAGTAACTCAATTATGGAATGATGCACATTTGGACGATGAATAATTTTCAGAGGAAGCTATTGATGCCTTGGGGGCATTTTCCAAATAAATGGTCTATCATCATATTAACCAACTTGCTAAAGAAAGAGAAGAACAATGTAAAAAAAGTTCTGGAATAGTAGAGGATACAAGAATACAATTGGTAATGCAAACATGAATCTCAAGAAAAATTTGTCCCAAAAGAAAACAATCTTTCTTGGAATATCGTTGCACAGTTGACAAAAAAAAAAAATGCAATTAAAATTGAGCATGACAAATAGGTAGTCACATTTCTTACAGAAAAAGAAAAAATCAGTAAATATTATGACAAACATATAGATACCTTGACTTCTCAACTAGAAGAAGCAAAAATAAGAAATGAGATTTCATAAATCCTAAGAAAATAAGAAATAGAGATTAATGCTAAATTATCATCTTCACAAGTATTTTTCTATTCAATATTGTATGTCATTAAAGAACAACATGAACAAATCTTGGATTTTTCTATTGAGTCTTTGTTACAATCTAAAAAGAAACAAGACCTCCAAGCTATTTTTGATAATTTGAAAATATGGGAGTCATATATAATCGCTTTTCCACTAGGATACACCAAAATGTTTGAAGAAGAAAGAATCCAAATGCATGATTCACTTGATTATTGGCAAGAAAGTTGTTTGTTTTCCCAAAATTTCATTAATGAAACAAGTAAAACTTGCTTAGCCTTATGGGATTCATCAGTAGATATCATTGAAGAATATGATTTGCCTCATGTGCAATTTCTTGGAAAATGAGTTCCATTATCAAATTGTGTTACATGTATGCAACAACAAGTAGATTCAAGGACAAACAATATCAACAGTTTGAATTTATAGACTCTGGAAAGTGTTCAACAACTTCTCAATCGTCTAACAAAATGTTAATTTTTTTTTGACAATTTCTTATCCATGTTTTCAACCAAATGAGAAGAAATTGCTAAGAATAATTTCCAATGTAAATTAAGCAAGAAAATTTCCAAGCCTCTATTAATTGCAACCATGTTAGAATAAGTTTCCTTATGGAAAAATTAGGGACAAATGCGAGCGGAAAAATTCATCACATGTGTTACTAAAGTTCGGTCGAATATCTCTCCTTGATATCACCTATCAAATCAATTTCAAATATCTGGTCCTATTGATTCCATCCAAGGGAGGAAACAATTATAGAGTTTTTCATCTTCTCTCCTATTTATTGTAATTGTGTACAAAAAAACAAGATTGGAATTTCCGGGGAGAAGGCTATGTGAACTATTGTAAAATCCTTAATCTTTTAATTTTTGAGGACCTGGAAATGGAAATAGCTATATGATGTTTTAGTGGTTTTAGTATTGTTATTCAACACTATTGAAATGTTTATTTTGAAAACCATTCCTTTCTTTTGTCAAGTTTGTTTATGAAAGGAATATTTATGTTCTTGGTTTCTGCACTCTTGTTAGAATTTTGAAAAAATATTATTGTTCATTCTTAAATGAATTTTATCATCGACAATGTGGAATTGAACATGAGTTTTTACATTAATTCATATTGAATAACTATTTTCTCTACTTGTTGCTTATATGCACAAGTATAAACTAGTTTGTTTTCTATTAGAACTTTTTCTTGGAATTTAACAGTTCATCCTTGTCTCATGTTTAATTTACATTAATGAATATCAATATGTCAAATGGTGTTTTCCTAGTAACTATTTAATAAGTTAAAACTAATATACATCTATGTTAACACTTGTCAATTTGTTTGAACTATTTTTGTGACCTAGTAACTCATTTCTATGCCATATCCATCTTCAAATTTCTTCTTGCTTCTCACTAGAATATGTTGGACACATCGACCAAACTGAGAAGGGGGGGGTGAATTAGTGTGAGGATCTTTTTACAACTCTTTACAAAACTTTAGTTAGCAAACACTTCAAATATCATTATTCGTTACTTCCATTCACAACTAGTTGTTTTCATGTAAACATATCTCAAAAACATACATCATCAATAAACCATCACCATGAAGAACATAAGAAACAAAAGATATATATCTCAACTTTGTGTATTATGTCTTATAGGAGACTATAATCTCGGGGTTTTATCAACATCAATTGAAAAGAGAAACAACTCCAATAGAGTACCAACTCTAAATACAAGATCTAGCTTGCAGATCTCAACAGCAATTGAGATGTGAAGATTCCAATCGTCAAGTACAAGACCCAGCTTGTAGACATAAAGCAATCTGTCAAACTATACCAAGAGTCTATACCAACACAATTGTATCAACTATGCACAACATGTCACAAAAAGCTGACACCTCAACCTGTCTTATCAATTTGATCAATAAACTTGATCTCACTATAATGTAGTCGTGATTCTGATGTCGTGGTTCTGCTGCCATGATTATGATGCTGCAATCCTGATTCCATGGTTCTGTTTTCGAGGTTTGGTTACCGTGATTCTGTTGTCGCGATTTTTCTACGGTGGTTTTGCTGCCGTAATTCTATTGCCGTAGTTTTTCTTCCGCGATTCTACTACCATGATTCTTTTACTGTGATTTTTCTTACACGATTTTTCTGTCGTGAATTTTCTTTCTCAGAATTGCGGAACTTATGATGCATCCATGAGTACCTGCAATTAACCTTTCACCAAAAATAGATCTTCAACATGCTCAAGAGATTCCTTCCCATAAGAAACCCTTGATTTCTTATTTATACTTATCCAAGTAGCTTCCTCTAGGGTTTGTCTTCTAACTAACTTACTTCCTTATTTTGGGGCTAACCCACTTCTAACCACTTGTCCACTTACAACCACTTATTTCACAAATAGTAAATTCTCCACTTCTAGTTGCAACTAATTTATTTTTAATTTTTTTCTTGTTGCAACCACTTAACCCATGACTTACCACTTTGACTGGTCAACTTCTTCTAGGAGCTTCTAGACTAATTTGACTTATTTTAACTTCTTGATTTCTTTGACCGTCTAGGGGCTTATAGATAACTCATGAGGGTTCTCCAACTTCACATGTCCATAAGTATCTAACCGTGAGGAGTTAGGTGATGGTCCACATATCATCGAAAATGGCATGATGAGCATTATTTATCTAGAATAGTTTCACTTGCAAAATCATTGATATTCATTACATTATTCCTCAACCAAACTCGGGTTCCTTAACCACACTGTTAGGATTACTCAACCACTTAACCATTTGGACTTTACAAAACATATTATCATGAGGGATTTCACCATAAGGGGACCACTTTGAGAACTTTATACAAGAGTGTCTTCCCGTGAGGGTTTGCGCCATAAGGGGACCACTTTGGAGTTCATCCATTTGGTACTTCCTATCAACCATGACATGAAATCAATATTTACATCAAAGACACCACATGACATCAACCCCTTTGAAATCATCAATGACAAAACATGACATCAACCCTTTTACATCAATTACATCAATGACCACATGATTCAACAATCAATACATCAATGATATAAGAAAATCACTATGAAAATACTTGACATCAACCCTTTGACATCAATCCCTTGACATCAATAACAACATAGTATAACAATATCCCCCTTTGGCATTGATGGCAACACCAACATTGATGTCAACACCAATCATTCATGGAAACACCAAGACATGGCGATACTCATGCTTCCTCTATGATCATCACTCCTCTCCACATCAATGTGACTATATCTCCCCCTTTGACATCAATGAGAAAGGGTATATCTCGTTGGGATCCTCCCCTTGACTAAAATATCCTTGGGGATGCTCCCCTTGACTAAACTCTCCTTGGGGATGCTCCCCCTGATATAATACCTCTTTTATGTTATTCCTTCCTTGACCAAAGGTTAACTCCCATTTTCGATATGTCTACTAATGTGACCAATCACGAACATAAGAATATCTCCCCATGTGTGTATGTTTCCTTGAATTCCAACAATCTTGGGCATTGTGACCAAATCCACTGCAACTATAACATCTCATGGTATGATAATATGCAACAATATAACCGACATGATTGCATCTCCAACATATTAAGGTGTTATTTAATCTTCCAACTCTTTTTTTGCATAATGTCCACAGTCCAAATATTTGTGACCATATTCATTGCAAGAAAAATAGTAACCATCAAAATTATTTTCATACATGGGCCCTTCAATCAACCTTGAAGGTATTTCTCTTATGAATTTTCTTTGAGGTGTAGGACTAGCTTCTTGATGTCTTCCTTGTTTTGATCTACTGAAGGTTTCTTTCCTTTGTGTAGATGATTGACTTGCAACTTTTCTTCCACCTTTTGAGAATGAAGGACTTACCTCGTGATTCTTGGAAGTGATAGATTCAAAGTGTGCAACTTCCTTATTGTATCCAATACCTAATTTATCATTTGGTGATATTTGACTATCCAGGATTTCATCCAAGATTGTTGAGTTGTTCATGATTTGTTTTTACTTCTCTGCTTTCCTTCTAAGATCAACAACTTTTGCTTCTATCTTATGGAATGATTTTTCCTTTTCATTTAATTGATTATTCAATAGTTCTTCTATCATTTTGGATTCTTCAAGTTGGGTCTTTAGATTTACATTGACTTCAAGGATTTTTCTAAGATGATAATCTACCTTCTTATTTTCTTTTACTTGACTAATTATTTCATTTTTTAGTCTTTTGATCTCTTCTTCATGTTCTCTTAGTTGGGTTATTTTCTTGGTTTCACATTCTTCTTGTTTCTTAAGCATTTGTTTTAGTTCCATGAAATGATTTTGATGCTTTTCTAGGGATTCCTTAGCGACTTCTTCAAGATCATCAAAATCATAATGATTATCGTCTACTTCTTCTAAAGCATCTATAACTTTATCCTTAAGCTTCAACAAATCCTTTCTTCATCTATAAAATAATTGTTAGTTGATTCTACACAAACCACTTCTAGATCTTCTTCTTCACTAGTAGAAGAACATTCAACATCATCACACTTAGAATTGCTGCAATCAAAAGATTTTTGAGAATCTTAACCTTCATTGTCCTAGATGGCATTCTCTTCAATGTCTTTTCTTTTTTCTTGATATAGCTTCTCTAGCTTCAACCATAGGTCCTTGAAGGAGGTACATTTTCCTATGCTTTCTTTGACAGAACCTTAGAGTCCATTGAATATGGTATTGGTTTCCACTAAATTCTTCTTCTTTTCTATAAACTTTGAATGATTCTTTGAGGGAACTGGTCCAACAACAATTGTATTCCAAACACCTGCTCTTTTTTCCTTCAAATACCCTTTCATTTATATTCTCCATGCCGAGTAATTTGTCTCATCAAAGAGGGGAAATTCATCTGCATGTTCACCCATTTGTGTGTCCATGGATCTCCTTCAATCTTGTGGATTATAGTGAAAGCCTTCTCTTATACCAATTGTTGGACACATCGACCACGCTGTGGGGGTGGGGGTGAATCAATGTGGGGCTCTTTTTACAACTCTTTACAAAATTTTAGTTAGAAACCACTTCAAATATCATTATTCATTACTTCCATTCAAAACTAGTTGTTTGCATGTAAACATATCTCAACAACATACATCATCAATAAACCATAACCATGAAGAACATAAGGAAAACAACATATTTATGTAAAAAAATTGTATTATGTGTTATAGGACACTACAATATTAGGGTTTTATCAGCATCAACTCAAAAGAGAAACAACTCTAATATAGTACCAACTCTAAATACACAACCCGAATTGTAGATATTGGCACCAACTGATATGTGAGGATTCAAACCCTCAAGTACAAGACCCAACTTGTAGACATAAATCAATTTATCAAACTATACCAACAGTCTATGCCAACAAAAGTGCATCAACTATGCACAACCTGTCACAACAACCTGCATTATCAATCTGATCAATCAAACCTGATCTCACTATAATGTACTCATGATTATGTTGTCGCAGTTTTGTTCTTACAATTATGTTGTCGCAGTTCTGCTTCCACGATTCTTCTTTTGCATTTCTACGCTTCTGCTGCCATGGTTTGGCTGTCATGATTATATTACCATGATTGTTTTGTCGCTATTATGATATCTTAGTTTTGTTGTCGCGATTATGCTTCCATGGTTTTGCTGCCACGATTCTTCTACCATGATTTTTCTGTAGCAAATTTTCTGCCACGAATTTGCTTCCTCAAACTTGCAAAACTTCTGATGCATCCATGAGTACCTGCAATGAACGTTTCACCAAAAATATATCTTCAACATGCTCAAGAGATTCCTTCCCATAAGAGACCCTTTCTCTCTTATTTATACTTCTTCAAGTAGCCTCCTCTAGGGTTTATCTTCTAACCAAATTCCTTCCTTATTTTGGGACTAACCCACTTCTAACCACTTTTCCACTTACAACCACTTATTCTACAAATAGTAAAATCTCCACTTCTAGTTGCATCTAATTTATTTTTAATTGTTCTCTTGTTGCAACCACTTAACCCATGAATAACCACTTTGAATGGTCAACTTCTTCTAGGATATTCTAGAATAATTTGTCTTATTTTACCTTCTTGACTTCTTTGACATTCTAGGGGCTTCTAGATCACTCATGAGGGTTATCCAACTTCACATGGCCATAACTCTCTAACCGTGATGAGTTAGGTGATGTTCCACATATCACCGGAATTGAAATCATGAGCACTATCCATATAGAATAGTTTCATTTGAAAAATAATTGATCTTCATTACATTATTACTCAACCAAACTTGGGTTCCTTAACCACACTTCTAAGATTACTCAACTACTTAACCATTTGGACTTTACAAAGCATATTACCCTAAGGGATTTCACCATAAGGGGACCACATTGAGAACTTGATCCAAGAGAGTCTTCCCTTGAGGGCTTGTACCATAAGGGGACCATTTTTGAGTTCATCCATTTGGTAATTCCTATCAACCATGACATGGCATCAATATTTACATCAATGGAACCACATGACTTCAACCCTTTGACATCATCAATGACACCACATGACATCAACCCTTTTACATCAATTACATCAATGACCACATGGTCCAACAAGAAATACATCAATGATACAAGCACATTTCTATCAAAACAATTGAAAACAACCCTTTCACACCAATCCCTTGACATCAATGACAACATAGTATAACAAAATACTATGAACTATTTATGGATTCTAGTAAGAATAGTGTAGTTTTAGAATAGTTATTAGATTAGTTCTTTCTTTTTCTACACAATTTCTTAGAAGAGATTCACAAAAACATTTCTTCTGAGGAGAAAATTTCCTTAATGTAAATTGGGCCCACATACTTTTAAGGATCGCCATCCCAAACAAGTATAGTCTTAATTGGGGATTTGATAACACTATTTCTCCATCTTCACTAAGAGATCCAATATCATTCCTACTCTCCAATACACTTGATTGGTTGATCCCTCTTACACAAACGTTATCACTTCCATGATGGTATGACCTGTATCTGAAGACTCACTACCATTGAACATGATCCTAGAAGTCTCCTACATATAAGCATCCTGCATGGCCATCTCATACCATCAATCCTTCTTGATTGAATTGGAAGGTTGTTGCTTCCCACTTGAAAGTGAAGGAAGACTCCCTTTGAATTTCTCAACCTTTGGATCTACCTACTCCTTGTTCTTTGTGACTATGTTGTTGGCAATTTCTCTCATAGGTTGGACCTTTATCCTATACATGTTTCTCTCTCTAAATCCAAAGGTAGCTTCTTTGCTTGAGCTATATCCTATGGGAATGATAAGCACCTTTCCATCCCATAATGATATGTAAAATCCCTTCTTCTCAATCACTAAGACTGAGATCACACTCCTCTTGAGTTCTGGCATCCATATCACATCCTCCACTCTCACTGTGCCTCTTGAATCCATCCATAATGGCACTATTCCAAATCCCTTCATTACATGCTTTGTCCCCATAACAAATTCCATATGAATCTCTTAGTAAGACAATGTGAAGCTCTAAGAAACCTCTCGTGCTCCTTTCATATGACATGTGGCTCCACTATCTATCAACCATGCACCATATGATATAGTTCCCAAGGAATTTTGGGAAATAAGTAAGAACTTTGTTTTTTCAAACTTCTTGCAAAACTAATCCAATTGATTATTTGTTGATTTAGATACCTATGATTGCATTTCATTTCCCCCCTTATTCCTATGTCCACATTTCCCTCCATAATGTCCAAACTTGTGACATGCAAATCACTTGAATTTTCTCATGTCCTTCTTCTTCTTGCCATCTTGAGCGATCAACTCTCCACTAGCAATATTATTGAACTTTCCTTTCATTTCCTGGATAGAAAGAGAAAAGTTCTCATCATGGCTCCTCTTCAAAACATCCTTGGAATCTAACTGAGTCTCCTCCTAAATACAATCAGCCCATAGTATATAAAAAAATGGCATTTTCTCTTCTGCACAGATCCCCTACACAAAATGTTCTTGAGACTTCAAAAGACCTCTCAATGCTACAATCACCAACTCAACACCATGTATTGTCTCACCAATCACTGCAAGTTGATATAATTTCTATGTAATCTTCATACGATAATTCACAAATGTGTCCTCACTAGATATCCTAATATCTTGAAGTTGATGGTTCAAATGTAACAACCTTCATGTATTCTTGTTTTGGTATAGACTCATCAAAGCAACATACATTTCCTTGGAAAATTTCTTCTTAGCAATGTGCAGAATCAAGTGATCCTTCACCGATTCTAGAAACACATGCTTCTTGTGAATTGTCAATTCCTGTGGATAAGTAGGACTTGCAACCACACCCCTAACATACTCTTTGAGGTCATTATCCTCCAACAGAGGAAGAATCCTTGCCTTCCATGCCTAAAATTTTATTTCCCTTTCTAAATTGTCCTCAATATTCAATTTTTTCACCATCTTCAAGATATAATAAAATATGTCCTCTTGGTTTTCTCCCTTGAGAGACGAGTCTCCCTCTTTCCTTTAAATCCTTGGCTCTGATATTTTCCAAGTTTATAGATCTGCTAAGATCTCCTACAAATCTAACTAATCTGCTACAAAAGAAAGTGAATATGTGATTATCCTTCAAGCACCCACCTCAACACTCTTGATCCCATATATCTTCTACTGCAACCATAGATATGAACTTCATCTGTATTTGGGTCACCCATATCTCATAGAGTTGCTGATACCATGTGCACTTGGTTTCCTCCCAGAGAAACTTGATATGATGCCATGTTTAAATTTACCCAGAATCAAATCTTGGTATTATATAATACCATGTTGATATTCATCCTCTACTCTGTTAGCACTAGAAGTCTCACATAGACTGTTGTAGGTGTAAGCCTAATACGCATCAAAAACTTTGTAGTTTTGTTAAATATAATGATTTTTTCAATGTGTAGCAAATGGGTGACATACTCAATTTATAATATCAACACAAAACCTCCATGAAATACACACTAGCAAGAAAGGCTTGAATTGCTTCAAATCAATGTTTATAAATATCAAATGGGAAGATGGAATACTTGGCAGAAAATACAAATACATGCATCAACTTACATCAGGAAGTTCTAAAACACATATAGGAAAAATCTCATTAAATAGGAACTTCCTAATCAACAAGAGAGAACTTTGATAATACTTGCATCAATTACAAACAATAAATAATTCACTCTAGTAAGGAGAAATCATAAGGATGAATCGTTCATCAAAAACTAGCATCAAAGTGAGATACAAACTAATATGTGATAGTAGGAGAAGAAATTGATCATTCACTATTAAAGATTCTTGAATCTGATACATACAGTCTAGAAAATTTGTTATAGTTGAAAAATAAAGATAAGAGTATCACTATATATCCATTTGAACCCTCTCATGGAGTTACAATACATATTAAATAGAAAAACATCTAAAAATATCTCTAGAATATGCCACCTAGATTCTACATAGAATATTGTTCCTAAGAGAGGCATGACACTAGGTGCACAACATAAATGTTGGCTTCATTGAATGAAACTGTTGACAACTTGTTTCATGTGGATTAACTGAAGGTAAATCCTTGATTTAGGTGGCCCTTGATGTTCAATTGATTCTTGAGAAGCTTATTCAAACTCCATCCCACATCTCGAAGTCTTCATCAACTCAAAAATTTTCGTGACAACCAGTTCTCAACACCTGCACTACAAATTGTCCCAAAACTACCAGTTCACAACGCCTGCACTACAAATTGTCCCAAAACTACCAGTTCACAACGCCTTTGACAACGTGTGATGTGAACTTTCTTGTAGATGCGTTTTTACATTCAAAATTGATTTCAACTATTAAAACTTGCACAAAAGATGGGAAACTTTTCAGGAACCTACTACAATCTTCTGAAACATGAAGTAACCTTTGCAGAATTCATATGAATATGGTAACAACATTTTAAGACAAAAATTATTGCTCAGGGTTATAAGTCTGTGTATAAAATAAACCATGGAAAAAAGTTGATGATGATGTAAAAATGATGTCCTGTCTTCATATTTTCTTGGTGCTTCTTGTAGTAGCCACGTGAGCTAACATATCCAAATTTATTTTTTCTATTTTCTCCTCGAATGGTTGCAATTATGCTTTCAACCTCCTGATTTCAGCTTGGTAAACTCTTTTGTGCCTATACACATTCTTCAAAGGCTTATATAGAGGTAAGGATATCTTAGCCATACATCTTGATTTATCAATAGTTTCTTCATACAAATCCAAAGTATTCTTCATCTTGATTCAGGCCTTCAAGTTTTCCTCCTTCAATTTTTCATTTTCATCTCTTATATCTTTAAGTTTCCCCATGAGTCTTTTGAAAGTAGAATTACTTTCATGAGAAGGGGAGTTGATCCCAATAATCTCTATTGGTTGTTTAGAAGGTTGGGTTTTATATTTTTTCTGAGATGAGGCTTTTGATGTACCTTCTTCCACAAGAATATGTTTCTTAGTTGTTGATCTGGTGAAAGGTATTCTAGGCTTGAATGCTTCTACAACAATAGGTGGAGAAAAGACAAGCTTCATACCCTTTAGACTTCTTACTTTACTAGATGATGTCTCCATAGGTGCAGGTTCTACCACATGAGAAACTTCTCTCTCAGGAGGTTGTGAGGGACCTTCAACCATTTTATCAGTACATTGACTGGACCTATTTCTTCTGGTCATCTTCCTCTTTTTACTTGACTCTGAGTGCAGAGTATTCTCAACAGTAGTAGGTGTATGTATTTTTGAATGTGGTGTGTGAAAAACATCTGGCTAAAATCCTGATGCATCTAGGACAAAATCCCAATCAATATTGGTCTTCTTCAACTCTTCCAATAATAGCATTTTGATTAAACCATAGTGAAAAAAACTAGTATCCACTTGCTTGGATTTAGCTTGGACTCTATCTAACGTTTTCCCAATACTCTTGAACAAAACAATGGGTAGCTTCATGGACACTTTTCGAGTAAAGTGTAGTAGCAATTTGATATGGTATTGATAAACCATATTGAACCTCCCGTCACAAGTGAAATACCTCTGAATAACTCTGAACAGTTTGTCAAAATACTCCAATATATGACTTCTTGGAACTCCCTGGGTAGTTTGTCTCCTTGATATTCAGGTTTCAAGAATTCCTTGGAAAATTTAGAATTCAAAGGAATGGCTTTAAACCATTTTTCACCATAAGCATGCATCTATGTGGCTGTAGAAATAGATTTCTCTGAGTCTTCAAACTCTAGTGCACCAACTTTAGTCTTTGTCCCAATGAAATTGAGTGCAAACTATATAGCAACCTCAGGATGTCCTCTTTTCATTTTGTTACAAAAAACTAGGCAACCCACTCTTTGAAATGCGTCCTTGAAAAATGGTTCATAATTTATAAGCTGAGGTCATGGGGCTCAACCCTGACAATTTCTCCCCCTTTATGAAACTTCTTACCTTGATGACTATCCATGATAGTTGTTTGAAAAATATTTACCCTTTTATAACAATTTTTATCATATGTATGATGCAAACATGAATATTTAGGTTTTTTTATTTGAATTTTGCACAATTTAGGATTTATTGAAAGAAGTATTCATTTAAAAAAACAATGTGAGAATGAAAAGACTGAAAGTAGGAGATGAGAGGAAAGAACATAATCCTAAACTGGATGAGGATGCAATTAGGAAAAAAAATTGTGGCAATTCTGTGTAAAATAGAGGATTCACAGCGGATCCTTCAATTTGCAGCGCACAATCAAGTTTGCAATGCACAGTCAAGTTTGTAGCACACAATCGAGTTTGAAACGCATAATTTTAGAATAGGTTTTAATGAAAGAGGTTTGCAAAATTCCCAAGTCTGAAAAGGAAAATGACTTTGAAAAAGTTAAAACCTCAGACCTGAGTAAAAGAACAGTCAGTGAGGGTTTTTTCAAGCGAGAAAATAGAGGGTTCGCAACGCCTTCAATGTGCACAGTTTGTAGCACTGACAAGAGAATGTAGTGGATAAGGTCATGGCTGCAAGAAATGGCTTGAAATTGATCTTATTGTTCTTAAGAAAGAAAGTTGGATATGCAAGTTTTAACGTACACAGACTATAGGTTTTTTGCCAGTGCAACAAGTTTGCAGCGCAAATGCTATGCAACAGTTTGCAACATGCAGAAAAATCACACTGATTAGATTCCAATCTAATAAACCTTCAAACAATGCAATCGATTTTTAAACAGGGTACCTGGTATATCTAAAACTTCAATTGTTGTCTCATGAGTTAAACTGGTATTTTCCTGGAAGCTTTTAATCCACCTTCATCTGCTACAGGTAATTCACAGCGTGCTATATTCAAATTGACAAACCTGCCTATTGAAAACGACTTGAAGAACATGATGAATAAATGGTACTGAAAACAATAAGATACCCCTTGCCACATTTTCAAAGCATAATGATATGTGGTTAGTGCATGAGGTACTTTCTTGATTCATTGTGAACTTTCAAGTGAGTTTGTAGCAGGTCAACTTGACACATGATTTGAACTTCAAATGGTTAAATATGACATAAGGAACATTTGTACACCCCTCTTGAGACAAGACACATGATAATGATGAGTTTTAATACCAAGGGTGTGACCAATACTTATCCCTATTTATCTCATGATGATGACCACTATCATGACACCAAGAATTTAACCTGGACTAAGGTCAAATTTCTTTACTCATGAAAGAATCAAACATAATTTATTGACATAAGACATGACTCAAAACCTAAAAATAAAAATACCCTATGATTCAAACCTATAAACTTAAAAAAATTGACCCCTAAACATCCTATGTGCTAACATCTAGCTCCACAGGGGATGGAAACATCCCTGTGAGGCTCCAAGAACATTACAGTTCCAATGCCTTATCCATTGGTTGAATATGATTTTGATTTCAACAATTGTTCACCTACTTGCAAGTTAAATCATCTCATAGAGACCAGCTGCTATTACATTGGGCATGGAGTCATTATCTCATTCAAAACTTTTACAACTTTCTGAAACTGAAATTTTTTTTGTAAAAAATGATGAAAACTAACCTCAAACTATAATCTGACCACACTATGTAAAGTGAAGGAAATTCTTGAAACATCAAGCTTATTTATTTACAATTCCTATACTGACCAACTGAAAAATCACTTTTCTCATGTATATACAAATTTCCAAAATAGCCAAACTGATTTATTGACATGAATTTATGCTTGTTGTTGTTTGTGAAAACATAAAAATAATTTTATGTATGCAACAAAATATTCTTAGAAAGCTCATACTCAGAGAAACAAAGAAACACCAAGCCCAAACTATTCATATTTGAACCTTTTGAAAACAAAGACTCCATCCAATCGGCTATTGGATCATGAAACTCATGACAAATTTTTTTGGGTTGATCCAAAGGACAAGGATGCCACTATTGTTAGGATATTTAGACACTTAGGAGTTAGTTAAGATCTACTTGGTCTAATATGTCATTAGGTAAAAGTGTGTTTCTTAGTGTGTTTATTTAGTATGCATTAGTATGCATTTATAGTTAGGAAATCCAACGGTCGTGATATGTTCCCGACATAGAGTGATCCGACAGTTCATACTCTCCTCGATCTTAACGGCATTGATCCATGTCTTAACACCCAATTGGTCCATCATCTCTATTTAAAGAGCATGGAGGGTCATTTGCCGATGATCGATTGTGAAAAACTCTATTGTAAAATCTCTCTGTAATCTTTTTCTTTGCATTAATAAACTGCTCCAAGTGGCCGCGTTGGCTAGGGCCATGGATGATTCCTTGTAGGGGTTTTACCATGTGAAAACATCAGTGTGTTGATCTTTGATCCGGTTATGTGAGTGGTTACTGAAGGTGTTTGTCCTCTGTTGGAATAACTGTGTTGTCGAACATGGTATCATAGCCTGTTTGAAGACCCGCTCCTGCTGTAGATCGAGATCGTGAAGCCGAGTTACCTCATCTCCATTTTCTGTCATTTCCATACATTTTTGGACTGAGAGAACTATTCCATTGCGTCTGAAACTCATTTGATTCAGGAACACTTTTCGCTTCACTCGAAAAGGTTTCCGTTTGCCCAATATATGACCATTACAGTCAGATCCAGAGGTTTAAAGCCTGAATACGCATTTTTTAAATTTATGCAAAGTTTTATTTTTATTTTATTTTGGTTTGTATTTTTTATTTTTGGGTTGCTACTCTTTTAAATCTGTGTATGCTCTTTTCCCCGCGTCTTGTGTGATCTCAGAAAATTAGAAACATATAGGAAAAGGTGCATCTTCCATGTAAGCTAACCGAGATCTAACCCTTCTTGTCATCGAGAAGAGAATTTTTTTTTCTTGTGTGAAAAGAGTTTTTTTTTACCACACTCTCCAAGGCCGTCTTCCACAACAACAACAAAAACACCCCCAATCCTCCTTCTGAATATTACAATATGTTTTTCTAGACCATTTGGTTAAAACTTGCCTTATTAAGTAAGAGGTCTTGAGTTCAAGTCTCTCTTTTGTTACTTTTTTTGAAAAAGTTCATGCTAAAAATTGTAAAGTGCA
>SNQJ01S0027471.1:35600-63167 GCA_010110895.2 Picea sitchensis | reverse complement strand
AGTTGGCCCTAGATTTTCTGTGTGTTATGTTATTCTCCACAATTGATCCTGTAGATGATAAAGGTCTTCGTCAATCACATAGGATGCAAGGGTTGCCTCTGGAAGGCTATCAACCCTTACCTCCTAACCCACCAGAAGACAACTACCGTAGAGAGGTTGAAAATCAATCTGACGCTGGAAGTGTTATTTCTCCTCCGTTAGATAACTCAGTAGGTGCTTTGGTCATGGTTGAAAATCCCACTACATATGTGTCGGTAACCCCTCTCAAACCACTTTTAGTTCGTTTAGACTCCCTTGGGAACGCCATAGACGAAGAGGTCCCACGATTACCGGAGAGGATTTTTACTGAAACATATATGGGATCCATAGAACCAATATTTGGTGATGAGTATAGGACTCTTGTTCGTCCTAGCACCGCAGTAGATACCAATCCCACACCTGCTCATTCTGTATGGAGGACTTCATCGGGACGTGATCTCTATGAACATTTCGAATCTTTTCGATAGCCCTTTCATCCTCATGACCCTCCTAGTGAAACAGGACCATTCGGTCAAACCATGAGTCACCTGGTCAATCAGGTTATTAACCCTACTATTACACCAACACAAGTCCATCCTAATGTTGGACTCATCACCTCTACTCATCTCCAAAGTGCTTCAATCTCTACCCCCATTTATACAAGCTTTTACTCTACAGCCCCACATGTTCCACACGATCCTGCTGGGACATCTGCTCACCCGAGAATGAATACCCCTACTGGCCAAACACAACAGGCTAGAGGGAAACCACCATCCAACAAAACTTTTCCTCCTGGAGGACTACCTTTCCATGGCGGGCCTACTCCTCCCGGGGGACAACCCACTTTTCATGCTCCTCCTGGAGGGAAACCTCCATTTTCTAGTCATACCCTAATCATAAATCCACTGCTAGCAAGGGGGAAACCCTTGTTTGATAGAAACCCTTCACAATCCTGGGGAGTATCTTCAGGAGGCACTTTTACTCAACCCCACATTGGGGGGCACTTGTATAATAACCCAATAGGAGGAGTATCCAATCCTGTTCCTTCCGGAACATCTTACGGACAATCTTATCCGGACGGCATCCCAAACACCACCTGGAGTTCTCTGGGACCACAGTCTTATCCTCCTCATGGGTCTAATGTGTATCCGCCTCCGGGATCTACTCCTTACTATTCTAAAGGGAAAAATGTTTATCCTCCTCACGGGAAAATAAATCACCCGGCGTATAATGTTCAGAACCCACTGGGTTATGCAAATGTTTCTCATTCATCATCAAATCCTTCTTATCCTGGCCAGCAACAACCATATGTAGGAGGACCTACTGGTTACAACTGTCCACCTAACCCAGTTTATGGTCCTACTGGTGTTCCTATGCTGCACTAGTATCATTCGCAAATTAACCGACAACTACCTTTCCTTGCGACTCTGGATCTCCTAGACTTGTCTCGATTAACTAACGATCCTATTTTTCATTCACCGGTTTGGCCAGTCATTCCAGCTAAACTCCCTTCTGATATTCTGAAATTTGACGGAAACCCTGGCGAATATCCAAACAACCATGTCATGACTTTCAATTTGTGGTGTTCATCAAACTCCCTCATGGATGATTCTGTACATTTGTGTCTTTTCCAGCGAACGCTTACCGGTTCAGAAACAAAGTGGTATATTGAACTACCACGTGCTTATTTTCATGATTTCAATTCCCTTGCCATGTCTTTCCTCACGCACTTTCAACTACCTATTCGCTACGAGATGGGTACTGAACTCTTGACCTGCCTTCGTCAAACTAACTCTGTGCATATCTCTGACCATATTCATGAGTGGAGGCGATGACGAAGGATGATCAAGGAAATCATTCCTAACATACCATTGGCAGAATGGTTTACTAAATCACTGTTACCCCCGATCACTCGCGATGTCGCTATGGGTTGTGCGGTCACAGAGGAACAAGCCATCGCTTGGGCTCAGTATTTAGATTTGGTTTATTCCCAATCTGGTACTTTGTATGATTTTCTTCTGAATGTTGCTCGAGCTAATACTGATCCATCTAAGCCGTCATCCTCATCTCATGCGGATGGTGTTATTGGCTCCGTCAAAACTCAATCTTTTTCCCAATCGACCACACTCTCCTCTACCTCCCCCAAAACTCAGATCTTTGAGGTGAATGCAGTTCAATCTTCCCCTTCACAACAATCCAGAGGTAAGAAGAAGACAAAGAATAAATCAAAAAATAGCAATGAACAACCAAAGAATCAAACACCTGCTACTGAAAAGAAAACACAACGGAAACTGAAATTCCCATGTATCATTTGTGGTGATGATCACTACACTCGAGACTTCCCACTTCGTAATGAAGTAGCCAACAATTTTCAAGGAAATTCACTACCTGTTGTGCTTACTCAACCTTTTCCACAGCAACAATCCATGGTTTCTCAAACCCCCTCTCCTAGGGGTAGTTCTAGTGATCCTCTTGATGAGGCCTCGTCGAGTGCATATATTTATATGTTTAATGGGATCAATTTGACCACTCCCTCTAAGACATACGACACACCAGGTAACCCTGACAAAGGAAAAGACACTAACAGTACAGGTAATTTACCAGATCCATCATCATCCTCCGTTAGTCTTCCATTGATTAATCCTCCATCTAGACCACTCCAGATTGAGAAACCCTTGTTTGACTCTATCTTACACCCTCCTAAGAGCACTATACGTAAATCTACCTTTAATCCTAGTTCATGTGCCACCCAAAACTACAACATTGTTGAAGATTTGGCTCAAACACCATGTTCTATGTCTGCGTTAGAAGTTCTATAGCACTACCCCAGTCAACGTAGAACGCTCTTGGCCACTCTTGGCACTATTGATCCCAAGTTGTCCAACCATATCATGTTTAACCTAGACAATTATGCATCTCGACTCTCCCATCAACTTGCTTTCCAATTTGATGTTGTTGTTCACAACCAAGAAATACACCGAACTATTCTGGATGAGGGAGCCTCAACTTGTGTCATGTCTTTGGCGTCTTGGAGAGGTTTAAAATCACCAGCACTCAAAAAATCCCCAATGATGTTATGAGCCTTCGATGGGCAAGGTTTTCATCCCCATGGGCTTTTACAGTCCCTGCCCATCCAATTGGGTGGAAAAATTGTTACTGTTGATGTTGAGGTGGTTGATGCTCCCCTCGATTACAACTTTTTACTGGGAAGAAGTTGGTTTTATGCTATGACTATCGTTGCCTCATCAGTTTTTTGATGTGTCCAATTTCCTCATCAAGGCAAAATTGTCACTGTTGATCAATTGGATTTCTGCACAACCGATGCTCGCGCTCCCGCTACCAACAATATTCCTTTCTTGGGAGACCACAAGATCACATATGAAAGCATTGGTGTTGGCTTACTGAAAGATTCTAGCCTCATGGGTACCTTCCCTACACCACTTCCACCGACTACACATCATATTGCCACCCTCGATATGATTTCGACCATGACTTATCAATCTTTGGAATCATCTGACCCTTGGATTGTATCTTGTCCATTGGAACTCAATGCACTAGGTGACACCCTGCCACTTGGTCCAGCCAAACCATCATATGTTTCTATCCAATCCGCTTCTCCCTCGTTGGATGACCAACATCTATTGGCACCTAACGTTTCCTCGATGCAATCATGGTTGAGTTCCTTATCGTTTGCAATCGACTACATTTCCCCAATTTTTCCTTTTGATGAATCTATTCCAGAAATGCTTCGTATTGACAAGTTACCTCGAGATAATAACCGTCACCGATCCCTTTTCTTCCCCCTCATGAATAAATCCAGGCAGACATACAGTCTATCTCCCCTCCTGATGATGATTTTCTATCGTCTCCCATGCCTTTGACTTCTGATGATTTGGACCCAGTAGTTGACATGGTGATTTCTGCGCTAGGGTTATTGGAGCATGATCTCCTTACACCTATCGTGACCCTCGACATGTGCTCCTTCCCGAGTGATTATCTTCCATCCAGCGAAGATCTCCTGGAGGCCATGACTGAGTTTTGTCCCTTGACATGGTATCCTTCTATAGCATTATCCTCTTGGCAGCCATGATCAAGAAGCAATCATGAGCATAGTTTCTCTTCTCTATAGCAAGCTCGTTAAAAAATGAAATAGAGGCCATGAGCATAGTTATTTTCCTATGTCAAGCTCGTTCAAAAATGAAACAGTCATCTTTGTTGAACCTTCTTTTCATCCACCCTTCTCCTTTTTCTCATTTACTAGAGAAATTGTGACAACCTTAAAGTCAGTGAATGAATTGAAGCTTGGAGGGCATGTTTCCAGCCTTTGATGATCATTCTGGAGCTAAGCCACTAGATGTCGAACTGGGGGAATACCAAGCTTAGTCTTTGTTCTTTCTCGTGCTCGAAAATACATGAGAATGCATTCGGGTAAACTTTTATCTCTTTTTCGGACCTGTATGGATACATGAAAAAGGAACTTGCTGGAGTCTCCTTTAATCTCTTTTCAGACTCTCTAAACATGAAAAGATCGCCGAGTGATATTGCTTCCTTTCCCACTCGTTAAAAGGTTTGAAAGGGAATCTTTTGAGTGATAATTTATCTCTTTTTTGGCCTCGCGAGACTAACATTACGAAAAAGGACAACATTGGAGTCATCTTTAAGTTCTTTTCAGACTCTCTAAACATGAAAAGATTGATGAGAGACCTTGTTCTCTTCATGCTCGTTAAAGTATTTGAAGAAAACGTCTATTGAGCAATCGTTTATCTCTTTTTCGGTCTCATCAGACTACTTTATGAAAAAATAACTGAGAGAGTTCTCTTTTAACTGTATTTCCAGACTCTATAATCACGAAAAACCTTTGAGTTTTCTATCTTTGGACTTGTTAAAACAAACATCGACAGACCCATATGGGATCGAACCCTTACTTCTTCTAGTTCGGTAAACAAAGGAAGAGGAACTTACTGAAGGTGAGTTATATCGAGCATGTGTTACCCTCCTTGAGCTCGTTAAATTAAAAAAGAAGTACTTGTCTATCTGGATGGGTGAAAAATTGAAGGAAGCAAGCCAAGCATTTTTTGAGAACATTACCAAGTAACTCTTAGAGTCTCCCTTGAACATGGCACTTTGTCTTTGCGCACATCTTAATCTGATGAACCTATGCACTGAACCAATCCTCTGAGTTTTTCTTACTCCTTTGGGTCACCCGAAGAAAGTCATAGTATCCACTGCATTATCGTGTTTTGGTCCATGTCATGTTTCTGCTGTCGTGCCTTAGTGTTCAAGGGAGGTATCTGCCTCGAGAGTCAGCCATCACAAATATCTTGTCTCAATACCCATGTCAGTCCATGTTCATTTGATCTACCAATTACATATATGTGTCCATTTCATGTCGTTGATGGGGGATACATCAAGGCACTCCTTCGACGAGTCTATTCCTGTCGACTTCAACACATTATGCAAGAACTAGACTAAGAAACCAGTTAGTACTTTGGGATCTGCATGCCTCAATGGCAGGCCTCCTCACGTTTGACAGTGGGTTTACATCATTGACCTCTAATCGGATGATTCCATGGATGTTCAAATTCATCTCAATAATTCACATTCGTTGGAATGTACTAGAGTACCTTGGGAATCATTGACATCAATGGTGATCTCCCTCGCGCTTGTTAATGGTTTACATCATTGACCGGTAATCAAGTGGTTTCTGCCATGTTTGACATCAGGACATCTATTCACATGGTTAGATTCGTACTACATCGAGATCGGTAAGAAGACCCTGGGTTGAGTGATCACTCTAATATGTACTTTGCCCAGGTTCCACAAGAGTTTCTTTTGAACAATGACACATATACTGTTATATAGATCCACTTTGTATTGCTCATGGCTATGTCTTGTCATCTCGTAGATCCACTGTGTATTCTTCATGGCTACGATCAGTTCAGGTCATGGGAGTATAGATCCACAGTGTATTTTCGGTGGCTATACCTTTTTATCAATATAATTATGGCTCCGCAGTGTATTTTATGGCGGCCATATCTTGCAAGTCTTGATCACCCAAGCATAGGTATGCCTACCTTGGGTTTGAAACATGTCATAATATTTGTTAGATGTTTGTGTGCAGCTTCTGTCAGGTTCTCTGCATCTATACCCTTTCTTGAAAGTCTACAAAGAATTTCAGTTATCAGTTCTCATCTTCTAACTTCATAATTTGGGGGGCAATCTATTACACATCAAAATTACTCACTTCGATAGTGTCGCAAGTGTCACAAGTGTCGCATTTTGGTCACAAGTGTTGCAAGTGTCAGAAAATGAATACTGCCATAATTCCTATGTCATGCTTATAACAACATCGGAAGGACACTTGAAACACCTCAAACATTTGATTTGGAAGAAGAGGAATGGGTTAACAGGGTTATGAACCTCTTGCCATTTGAAAGAACCACTAAAAATTGAGTTTTAGANAATGGTGATCTCCCTCGCGCTTGTTAATGGTTTACATCATTGACCGGTAATCAAGTGGTTTCTGCCATGTTTGACATCAGGACATCTATTCACATGGTTAGATTCGTACTACATCGAGATCGGTAAGAAGACCCTGGGTTGAGTGATCACTCTAATATGTACTTTGCCCAGGTTCCACAAGAGTTTCTTTTGAACAATGACACATATACTGTTATATAGATCCACTTTGTATTGCTCATGGCTATGTCTTGTCATCTCGTAGATCCACTGTGTATTCTTCATGGCTACGATCAGTTCAGGTCATGGGAGTATAGATCCACAGTGTATTTTCGGTGGCTATACCTTTTTATCAATATAATTATGGCTCCGCAGTGTATTTTATGGCGGCCATATCTTGCAAGTCTTGATCACCCAAGCATAGGTATGCCTACCTTGGGTTTGAAACATGTCATAATATTTGTTAGATGTTTGTGTGCAGCTTCTGTCAGGTTCTCTGCATCTATACCCTTTCTTGAAAGTCTACAAAGAATTTCAGTTATCAGTTCTCATCTTCTAACTTCATAATTTGGGGGGCAATCTATTACACATCAAAATTACTCACTTCGATAGTGTCGCAAGTGTCACAAGTGTCGCATTTTGGTCACAAGTGTTGCAAGTGTCAGAAAATGAATACTGCCATAATTCCTATGTCATGCTTATAACAACATCGGAAGGACACTTGAAACACCTCAAACATTTGATTTGGAAGAAGAGGAATGGGTTAACAGGGTTATGAACCTCTTGCCATTTGAAAGAACCACTAAAAATTGAGTTTTAGAGGAGAACGCTCCCCTATACCACTGTTAGGAGTGATGGCACTCCCCTATACACTCTTAGGGAGCATTATAATGCTCTGTCTACCCTTTTTGAGGAGCATTGCTACTATTAGGAGTGCTAGCGCTCCCCTATGCATTTTTAGGGAGCATTATAGCACTCTGATGCCCCTTTTGGAAGAGCGCTACCTATTCTGGGAAAAAATTGGTTTGATGAGAAGAATGAGGAAAATATCTCTTCAATATCTGAAGGCAGTTGGATTCGAATACTTAGTCAAGCCATGATCTTAGGGAAGATCCCTAACTTAAGGAGGAAAATCCTCAACTTACCCCAAAGATATCTCAAGTGGTTGGGCCTCTCTAAACCTATATAAACAGGCCCTCTCATGGTGAAAAGGAGGGAAGAATTGGAGGCATGAAACCTATGATCTCATAGGAAACACACAGTGAAGTGGAGGAGAATAATCAGTGAAGTTATTTTCATTCTGATCGTGGGTCTTTTGAGAAAGGGTTAGACAAAGAGGACTTGATGAAGCTGTTGCACTCGCATCTATGGTTGTAAGTTTCCTTCGTTGTTGTTCTCATCAATATAATATTCTTGTCCTGTTTCTTTCTAGTTTGTGCTTAATCTCACATGAACTTGTCTCTAATAGATAGATCTATTTCAAACTAATCCCAGTAGAGTAGGAAGTGGTTGTACTTTTTCTTGTCTATAGGGCTTATTGAGGAGTGAAAGATTGGATCTCAACTCGGACAGTGCAGGGACAAACACCGGTAAAAGGTACTTCTTTTCTCATTTCTCCTCACACATTAGTTTATCTAGATCTAAAAGGAAGTTAGTGTCCATGATATGCGTCTTTTGTCTTAAGAGTTAAGAGTCTAGCTCTCAAGAGGAGATCTACCTGTCCTCGGGGAGATTTTCCTTCAACAAGGAATTCCTTGGAAAATGAAGAATTCAAAGACATCGATTTAAACCATTTTTCACCATAAGTAGGTATCTTTGTGGTCATAGAAATAGATTTCTCTGATACTTCAAACTCTAGTGCACCCACCTTAATATTTGTCCCACTAAAATTGAGTGCAAATTGTTTAACAACCTCAGGATGTCCTCTTTGCATTTTTCTCACAAAAAACCAGGTAACCCACTCTCTGAAATGTTTCCTTGAAAAATGGTTTAGAATTTATAAGCTACAGGTCATAAGGCTCAACCTTGATAATTTCTCCCCATTTATGAACCTTCTTACCTTTATGACTATCCATGATAGTTATTTTAAAACCATTTACCCTTTTATAATAGTTTATCTAGATCTAAAAGGAAGTTAGTGTCCATGATATGCGTCTTTTGTCTTAAGAGTTAAGAGTCTAGCTCTCAAGAGGATATCTACCTGTCCTTGGGGAGATTTTCCTTCAACAAGGAATTCCTTGGAAAATGTAGAATTCAAAGACATGGCTTTAAACCATTTTTCACCATAAGTAGGTATCTTTGTGGTCATAGAAATAGATTTCTCTGATACTTCAAACTCTAGTGCACCCACCTTAATCTTTGTCCCACTAAAATTGAGTGCAAATTGTTTAACAACCTCAGGATGTCCTCTTTGCATTTTTCTCACAAAAAACCAGGTAACCCACTCTCTGAAATGTTTCCTTGAAAAATGGTTTAGAATTTATAAGCTGCAGGTCATGGGGCTCAACCCTGATAATTTCTCCCCATTTATGAACCTTCTTACCTTTATGACTATCCATGATAGTTATTTTAAAACCATTTACCCTTTTATAATATTTTATATCAGATGTATGATGAAAACATGAAAATTTAGGGTTTTTTATTTGAATTTTGCATAATTTAGGATTTACTGAATGAACTATTCATGTACAACAACAATGTGAGAATGAAAGGACTGCAATTAGGAGATGAGAGGAAAGAAAATAATCCTAAAATGTATGAGGCTGCAATCATGTAAAAATTTGTGGCAATTATGTGTTAAACAAAGGATTCGCAGCGTGATCCTTCAGTTTGCAGTGCACAGTCAAGTTTGCAGCATGCAATTTTAGACTAGGTTTTAATGAAAGAGGTTTTCAAAATTCCTAAGTATGAAAAGGAAAATGATTTGAAAAAGATAAAAACTCAGACTTGAGTGAAAGCACAGTTAGTGAGGGTTTTCTCAAGTGAGAAAACAGAGGGTTCACATTCAATGCACACAGTTTGTAGCATTAACAAGAGAATGTAGTGGATAAGGTCATGGATGCGAATTGAGATTATTGGTATTAGGCAATAAACTTGGATCTACAAGTTTGAAAATACAAATACTATAGGATTTTGACCAGTGCAAGAAGTTTGTAGTGCAGATGTTATGCAACAGTTTGCAGTGTGTAGAAAAATCACAGTGACTAGAGTCCAATCTAATAAACCTTCAAAAAATGCAATTGATTGTTAAACAAAGTGTCTGGTATATCTTAACCTTCAATTGTTGTCTCATGAGTTAAACTAATAGTTTCATGGAAGCTTTTAATCCACCTTCATTTGCTACATGTAAACCACAACGCCATAATTCAAACCAATTTACAACACGTTATATTCAAATTGACAAACCTGCCTCTTCAAACTAACTTGAAGAACATGATGAATAAATGGAACTGAAAACAATAAGATACCCCTTGCCTAAGGTCGGATTTATTTGATCAACATACTGAACTAAGGTCATATTTATTTACTCATGAAAGAATCAAACATAATTTATCGACATAAGACATGACTCAAAACCTACAAATAAAAAGACCCTATGACTCAAACCAAGAAACTTAAAAAAATTGACCGCTATACATCCTATGTGCTAACATACTCAAATCATAACAATTATGTAACATCCCTCTCTTACACACCCTTGATTGGACTTATTCTTTGAGGAGACTTGTATGCAAGTGATCCAATTCATTATATATTGACTATTTTGATTATGATTATGAGATGTTGAGGATATGATGGTGTGTTATCTTGTTATATTTATATCGACATGTGCTATTGACTAGTTTTCCTAAGTATGGAGGACTCCAGACGTTTGAGGATGCCAATGGAATCAATGGATCTCCTTGGACTCTGGATCGAGTTAGGGAGTGGATTGTTATGGTTTGAATGTTTTGATATTACATATGTGACATATGACTAGATATTATGATGTTGATTGTTATCGCTGACATGTTTCGTTGATGGATGCAGGCCAACGATAACTTGCCAACCAGACTCACATTTGAAGTAAAGGGGTCACGCATGACAACCAGAGACATTGAGTGAGAGGTGTGGCAACATCCCTTCCATAGCCTACTATCACTCCTGCCATGGCTCAAATTGTAGGTTAACGATTACCTAGTTCGAGAAGACCCACGATGTCATGAGGGAAAACTGTGACAGTCGCTCATGATGATTCTAAGGGGCACACAATAAGGCAGGTTCCTTATTCCTTAGAGGCCCTTAGTCTCCCACAAGGTCACCTGACGGAGTATTGACTTGAGGGGTTTGACGTCTACCAAATTCAGTCAAAAGGCGAGTGGCACCCTTGGAGCACGTAGGGCGTCTTGAAGGGCATGTCACGATTTTTAACTCTGGTAAGTTAATAAACCTAGTACCTAGAAAACTATGCCTCCTTAGAACCTAGTTGGCCTTAAAATGAATGATGGTATGAGTAAAGTTTAATGACTAACTTTTCCCTTAAAAATTGTTGCCAAGCCTAGTGAATTTAAAACCTAGGTCTAAGTAGAACATGTGAACAAAAAAAAATATTGGACTTGTAACAAGAAGGGGGTAAAGAAAATTCAAACATTAATAATTAAAGTAAAATTTTAATGGAATATTAAATTATTAAAAGGGTAAATTGTTGTTTATATCTAAACTTGCTAAATCTGAACTAAGAAGAAAAGGGGAAACTTAAGGAAAAGGGTATTTCTGACACAGTAGGGAATATAGTCTTTGGAACCTTCTAATTATGAACTCATCTAGGTTTTAAGAAAGTCATCAGTCATTTAAGAAATGTAAGGGAATAAAGGGACATTGAGGAGCGTTTTTAGGAACACTTTTAGGTGGGTGAGGGAAATAGGAAAATTTAATTAATTAATAAATTGATTTTCTAGTGCAACTAAGGGATCAGGTGACATGTGTACGTGGGAGGTTTATCCTAATTAAATTTAATAAAAATAATCTAATGAGGGTTTGGGAAACTAATCACTAAGAAAAATCTATAAAAAGGATGGTGGAGGAGGAGTATGGATCACGTCTGGTATGTGTAAGGTTATGCTGTCAGGATTTATCTTGACTGAATTTGTCTTATGGGAGTTGGGATAGCCAGCTCGGATAATGAGTGGTAGCTCAAACTTGCGAGGTGATTTGGGAGCTATCATTCGTTGGTATTGTGTGCGTGGCCCCTTTGTGGCTTGGGGAGATCATGGGGAAGAAGAGTACCCCTACCGTTGGTTGGGAGGTACCGATGAGGTCTCAACGGTTGGAAAGTGGGAGCTAGATAGAGCAAGATCATGGGAGAACATATTCAAAATTCAACTCGTTGGATACAATATTTTTATTTGAATTTTCACTTGTAAAGGATTTAAATTGTAATTAAGTTTGGTAATAGCCGCAACCATTTGTATTCAGAATGTCATTTGCTAATTTCCTTGTCGTTGAAAATAAATTTGTATAGTTTGCGTTCTTGGAGAAACTATAATTTATATTATTTCATTCAAGAAGGTTTGTTGGATTTCCCCACCATTCAAAATTTTCAACGATGGGGAAATTCATGTTTTTAAATAATATTGTTATTAAAATTTTCATGTACCTTATTTCGGGATGTATTTTAAAAGATCATTCTCCCTCATCAAAATTTTCTATCCTTAATTTCTCATCCTCTGGAATGATGCAACCCTTTATCGAAACCTTTCCAAAAGAATCTCCTTATTACTACGAAAACCACTATGTTCTTCGTCCCTTGGATTGACTAAACTATGATATTATGAAGATTGTTTTTTTTTTTACCCACCCTTTAGAATTAACGTTGCCTCCTTCTATTAACTTGAATCCAAATTACTTCTGTAAAACAAGGATTGTTGGGTGTTTTCATCTAGATTGGTTGTAATACCCAAAGGAGGTCTACATTATACCTTTTGTGTTGCATAGTGTTTTTCTCTGCATTTGGGGAGCTAAGTGCTCTACATTTCCACCCTCTTTCCCAGAAATGTTCTTCATAAACTTATCACATTCCTTTATGCTAAAGGACTAAACCCTTCCCACAAATATCTCATCGGTTGGATACCACCTATGGATTGTGCTTGTTGATCATGCTTTGTTCATTGGTGTTTTACTTGTGTGTCTTGAGGAGAGTTGATGCCATGTTTTCAGGTGCCCCAAATGTGGATTGTTGTGACTGAACCCTTGCCCAACGATTTCTTTCACACCGAATCTCATCCTATTACTCCAACTTTTGTTGTGTATCATCCCTTCTCTAGCCTCAGTGAATGTCAGGATTTAACCTTGCGTTCTGCTTGTTTCACCCTGCAAATTTGTGGCTAGATCCTGAGAGATTTGGGGAATAATATCCCTGTGTTTTCATCTAGTGGTTCCATGCGAAGTGGTGGCTGTCCTCCTCTACGATTTGGGGGATAATAGCCCCACATTTTTGTTGGGTGCTCCTAGCAAAATTGTTTCTTCTACCCTCTGCGACTTGGGGGTGATAACCTTTGTGTTTTGCTTGTCCCTCGACGAATTTCTTGTTGGTGCCTTCTATGTTTTCCCCATGAGACAGTTATCCAGGTTTACTCAATCATTTTTTGTATGGTGTTGTATAAAATATTGATCCCCCATGTTTCCCTTTTAATTTGATAATTTTTAGAATTTAGTTAAATGTTTGGTTAAAATCGTAAGTTTGATTAATGAATTGCAGTGGAAAATTCAGTGGTGATTATAGTGTTAGCTTTATGATAGTGTTGTGTTATGACAGAGTGGGCAGGGAACAAATTAAATAATTAAATATATATAAGTGTTATATAGTAACGATAACCTTGGTGATTATAGTGGAGCAATTTATGGCCGGAAGGTATTAAAGACAACTACTGTATTTGAACAATTTAAACAATGTGTATATAACAATTTAGTGTTGATGACGGATGTTGTGATTGCAGCTATGATTAAAACAACTATCATACCCATTTAATTGTGATTATAACAACTGGATAATAGTTAATTGTCATTAATAGTTTAATCGTATTAATAGTTTGCATCAGCTTTAATAGTTTCATTTTAATAGGTGATCATAATAGTTATATAATAGTTATATAATGATGAACAATTATAATAGTTTTAATAGTCTGGGAATCAACTTTAATGGTTCCATTTTAATTTGTGATTAGATAGTTATATAACAGTTTAATGATGAGTAACAATTTTAATCATTTAATAGCTTTGCATCAACTTAATAGTTTCATTTTCAATTGCGATATAACTGTTTTATTGTGAATTAATTATGAATATAACAATTATCCCTTATAATAGTTTAATTGATTTTGCCCAGTTTTAATAGTTAAATTGTGATCATAGTGATTATGACAGTAATGTAATGGAAACAATGAATGTATATTGAACAAAATGACAAATTGGGTATATAATAGTTTTAGTGGGATACCATGGGTATGGTAATTATATCTTATAATATCTTTAAGTGTTTCCCTTTTTAGAACAGTTAAAATGATTCCATTATGGTTATGGAAATTATCCCTTCAATTAGTTTAACAAACTGCTTTTGCATTATATTAATGGTTTAATGGCGATCATTGTTTTTATCGCTTATAATATTTTTAATTTCCTTTACAACAGGGAACTAAATAAGGACATGTGGAATTCATTAATGGTTTCAACATAAACCCTTATAGGATAAGTTGTAAATTATTAATTATAAGTTTCCTTATTCTTCTTGATGTTTAAATGGTTGTCTTATTTTAATGGAAGGTAGGGTAGTACTATCATAGTTTTTCGTAGTAGCTGAGGTTGGATGCTTGAGCTTGAATAGTCCTAGGATGGTAAAATTCTATTAAGATACTTCTATATAGTTGCAATTTAACCCTGTTTTGTGTGTAGGTTTCCTTGTTCCTTGTTTGGATTGATTGAATAGAGTGCTCTCATTATTTTTTGTATAATGCGTGATAATGCTAGTTGGTTTGGGAAACATTGTATTTTGTGTTTGGTTGGAGGTTCAGATTTATTTCATTGTGCTTGGGTTCGTAGTGCGCTTGTTGCAATGTGGCGACATGATTCCTTGAATTACGATCATTGTGTGCATTGATCGATAAGCACATATGATGCCTGTCTTGGGTCATGCGCTTCTCGATGAGGGTGTTGTTGTTCATTGTAATTGATGTTTTGTACATGGTTATGTAACGTTTTAATGTGATTGGTTTCTTGCACGTCAAAAAGGTTATAGTCACTTATATCGTTGATGTTGGTTGTGTTGGTTGATCTTGATGTTGTCAGCAAGCTTAGTCATCTTTATTCTTTGCCCGATTGAATGTTCATATGTTTCCTATGTTGCATGATGTGCTAGTATGCTAGTTTGTTGCGTGATTTGTGTGTGTTGTGTTTATTGTGAAGTTGCAATGCTTGATTGTATTATTTACTTTCTTGCCTTGCATTCAAGAATTTGTACTTGTTATGCGTCGCATGTTGTCATAACGGCGGGGTTCGTTACAAGTTAGCTTAAGATAAAATCACTTTGTCTATGGAAAGCACATCAGAGTAATCAAATAAGCATGCAGTGGAAGCATAAGCAAGGAAACCAAATCAAGCACACATAAACACCAATATTTTCAGTTCAAACACCCTAGAAAAACCCCAGACATAAAACCAATCCAATGATGCTTTTATTAAGGTCAAATCAGGGCTCCCTTAATAGCGATAATTACCCACTAATTTAATTATACACTACAGACAAACCTGGAAATATTTGTGTTGATGTACGACATGTTCTAGCATGTTTCCTGATGCAGACACGCCGACTACGTCCGCTCACAGGATCGTTCTGTCTAGATCATGAGCCAAAGCGACTCTTTCGATTCCTTACCGAAATCTCTGTTAAAAACCTGATCCATAGGTCCTTTATTTTCCCTCATGACCCCAAACATGACCATGAACAATTTCCCCACAGGAAATGTGATTTCGGGCTTCGGGGTTTCCTAATTCCCGATGTCACGAGAACTTCTGTCTTCTTGATCTCCTGATCTCCGATATGCCGATTTTCCAAAACGAATTTAACTTCAGTTAGCCCCACTGGGCTATACCTTTGGTCCACATGAACTCCCTTTATATGACCACAGTCCCTTTCAGGGTTTCACGATTTCGGGCTTTCAAATGCTCCGAACATCTTGTCCTCCGGATTCACGATCCTCCGAATCCCAATTTCCCAAAATGGCTTCCCTTTCGGGATTTTCCCGAAGGCCTAGATTGTTGCCACGCATCCCCTCAATATGGACAATCCACATTCATTTCGTGATTTCGGGCTTCGCATTTCTGAAATGCGTGTGCTTCTTGTCTTCAGGATTCACGAAATGTCGAATCCTAAAATGCCGAAATGGCTCACCTATCGGGATTTTTCCCGAAGGCCTCGATTTCTGCCACGCGTCCCTTCAAGAAGGATGGTCCACATCCATTTCACGATTTCGCAAAATCAAATGTCGAAATGTCTCGGCATCTTGTCCCTTTGATCCCCAAAATTCTGAACTCCGAAATGTCGATGGCTCCCGATCTCCACCACATGTCCCAACTAATGGATGGCTCAGATCTGTTTCGGGGTTTTCATCCTGGAGATTCCCGATCTCCTTTCCTCAGGACTTCCAATATCCCGAATTTCAAAATCCCGATGACAAATTCCTGTCGGGACTTCACTCCCCTGTTCACGAAGGCTTAACTCCCTCACAACTCCGGTCAGATCCGACGGCTGACGGGTATTTAGATCAAGATCCGACAGTCCAGATCCGTCCTCCTTGTGCACTCCTCCTGCTTCTCCTTGGACGTGAAACTCTTAATGGTCCAGATCCGTTCGACAGATCCGATGGCAGTTGTTGCTCCTCCCGAGCTTTGGCACTTTCTTTCGATGCTTGGAAGATTTCTCCAAGACTAAAGCCCTTGACCCTTGCCTTTCCTCTACGATCTCCATGAATCTGAGTCCTCACCTGTGCTCTCAACGATGTTGTCCCTCTTGAGCTTCTTTTCTCGAATCCTCAAAGGATTCTGACGTCTGCACTTCTACAGAGTCTTCACACACTAAAGTTATATCTCTTCTGAGCTTCTCCAAATACTCAAACCCCTGAAGAAATAAATCCTTCTTCTTTTCTCCCTCAGATGGAGAATTTGGATGCCCTCCTGGATATCATCTGCTCAAGCAACCTCTTGCTGAGTCTTTCAAGGTGTTCAACAACCCTGTGAAGATCCTTCTCCTTGGATTCTTCTTCCAATCCAGAACTCAAAGAGTTCTTTTCATTGTGTCTGTCTGCACACTGTCTTAATGCCCACCTGGCAGAGTATTTCCGCACAGAACACCCAACAGTTCTGTCCTCTTCTGTGCACCCTTTACACCTTTTCAATGCCCTCCTAGAAGATCTCTCAGAATCCTTAGTGATTCTAGTTCTCCTGTCTGAACTCACAACAGAGTTCTTCTCAATGCATCACTATGCATGTGCTCAATGCCCACTTGGCAGAGTGTCTTCTCACAGAACATCCAACAGTTCTGTCTTCTGTGTCCTCCTTACACCTGCTCAATGCCCACCTGGGAGAGCTTAACAGACCTCCTCAGAGATTCTATCTGCAACTGTTTTCTTCTCCACAGCCTTTCCCCCTAAGGTATTCAACAACCTCACTAGTCCTTCTTCCGATTTGTTGATTTCAGATTCTGTGCCTACCTGGCACGCCTCTATCTGACTCTGCAGAGTTCAGAAATGCACCCTCTGTGCACGGCTATCAGAACCCACAAAGTTTTGTCACACCCTCCTTGTGTGAAGCCTCAAAGACCTCTCAAGCTTGAAATCAAACAAAACCCCTGCAAATGCATACCTAACATACATCTACAACATACATTGAACACACAAAGACATTCACACAACACAGACAATATTTGCAGGAAAAACTGCTTCTGTTTGTATTTATAAAATGCCTCTTTACAAAGGTGTTCTTGAGCACGGCCTGTAACAAGGTCTCAACTCCTTCTCTTCTGTTCTCTACTCATAGACTCTCTATTATGAGATACAATTACCATCCAAAGATATTTTACATGAGGAGGCTCTTAGATCATTTCCCTCCAACCTACCTACCCTTTTCAATTACATTGAATGGGTTGTCTAGTCCACCATCTGGATCTAGATCTCAGCCTTACAAACATTAAAGGCCTACCTACTCTAATGCCTGCACAAAGTCATGACTCCATGGCTCAATAGCCTACAACATTAATTACATTCAAATTCAAAATTGAAGATGAGGGCTACGCCTCTCTTCATCCTTGAATGCATGCGCTGATGTGGTTGGTTGGATGGCTGGCTGATGTGGAGAGATGCTCCTACATCATTTCCCAATAAATTCACGACCTTCCCTTATGTGACCCATGGAAATCCAAAATTTTCCCTTTTGTGACCTGTGAATATCCACTACTATCTAAACTATGACTTGTGGATATGTACAGAAAGCTCGTATGGAAATATCTGTACAACTTTGCTCTTCCATGTGGATTCTATCCTATGAAACCCACATGTGGATGCTTCTTCTCTCTCTCTCTCTCTCCTTCTTGACCTGCATGACCTCTAAATGGAATTCCTTTTCCACCTATCAATATCTTGAATCATGATCCTTTTTTATCCAACCCTCTCATCAATACTTGGACGAACTCTCTTCACCCAACTAGTTAGATCTCCTCACTCTAGTGTAGGAAAAATTCCTTCTTTGCTCCTACACTCCTCACACTAGAAAAAGTCCTTCTTTGCTATCCTCAACCTTGTATCTCACCAAAGTGACTTCTTATGAAAGTCTCTCACATGTGTATCTCACACAAGTCTCGTTTGTGTCGATTCCCTCAACACAAGTCTCTCAGCCTCTACCTCTCGTCAAAAGTATCTAACTTTGATCTCCTATCAAAAGTGATTTATCCTTTACCCCATACTTTCTTTTATAATTATGAGTTAAAGTTTATTTCTAATATTCAATGTGATCTATGGTTGAGATTACTTTTCTCACCCACATAATATTTAAATTACATGTTACATGTTTTGCATGTCCTTTAAAGAACTCAATTCACCAATAAAAAACGATTTTACTTTAATTAACTCCTTTTAACTAAACTAAACTCAAGACTATAATATTTTCGACAAATTCCACATGCAAAACACAGGCCAATGTGGAAGTACCTGTCAGATACTACCAAAAAATTCAACATCTTGAACAAAACTTGCACAAAAATATGCCTATGCATATCTTGTCTAAATGAAGTAGTTATAACAAAATGAAAGGAAAGTATTTGCAAAACATGAAGTTCTTTCGTTCGCTATACAAAAACCAATCGAATGTTCATTAGGTTTACTTAGTTACTAGTTTATTGTTCTAATAGTCAGTGGATAATGTTCAATAGCTAATGTTTTTGCTGGCATAACTAATGCTAACATTTTGTTTCATTTAAAACTTCAGGTTCATATAATTGTTGCATTAGTTATGTTGAAGTTTCTTGAAATGTTGCTAAAGAAATTTCCATATTATGTTGTTGATCTATTTCATGGGTTTGTCTGTTCTATGGAGGATGGCATCAATCTTACTATTCCTTTCAACAACAGTCTGGGTATGGAAGTGTAGCCAGATCTAGATATGAATGAATGGCCATTTATCTAGTAATAATTCAAGGAAAACTAACTGAAAATATCAGTTAATCTAATTTTCATCACATAATGGACTTCTGAAGTGCAAAGGATTGTAAGAAATATTCTAAAAAATTAGAAAAATGGTAGTCGATCCTTCAGATCTTTCAAATCGAACTCCCTGCATAGTGGCCTGTTATAACCCTTAACATGTTTCTCACTAGAAAAGTATGCCAAGGCATCCATAAAATTGATTGGTTGTTTAACTTGGTCTATGCTAAAAAAAACTGTTTATTTGACTTACTTTAGGTCCTCAATTACAATTCTTAAAGATTAAAGATCATTTTTAAGGACAAAATCTGTATGTTTCAGGAAATTAAATATTTTAGTGGGAAAGACAAGAGGTGACATAAACAAAATTTGATTGCAAAAAAATGCATCCTTTGATAAAGATTATTTTACTTTCAGAACGAAGAAATGGTAACAAAAAAAATGTATCTGAACTAGAATATAATTTGAGAAGAAAGGAATAATTTGTTTCTATTCAAAAATGTTTAATAAAAATTAAATATATGCCATGTTAATACTAACACGATGTCAAAGAAATATGTAACTTTAAATGCTCATTTTCATTGTTTGCAACAATTCTTGCTAAACTAAATTATCACAATCATGAAAAAAAATACCTTTAAGAAAAATTTAAAAATGTATAGAAAACATCAACAATAGAACTCACATGAACTGAGCGACAAACATTTGAATCACTCAAAACTTGCAAAATTTTATTGAAGAACCGATCTTTTTTGCGCCCCCCAAAAAAACCATTTACATCAAGTCTTTCATACAAATTTATACAAACTAGGTTGTAACCAAATATGGTTATCAGTTCCTATTTCCTATCCTTTCATATACATAAGATCTTTGACTTCCTACAAATATGAAGATCAAAAGACAACTGTTACAATCCCTCATTTTCTTCAATTATCTTGCTGAGTCATTTTGTCAACAGTCGGATGAAAAGTTTCCATGTTTCTCTTGAATGATACTGGAATGACCTCATTTGCATAAATGCAATATCTAGCTCTGTGTATTTCTCATATGTAGAAGGATTTGAGAATAGATTTTTAATTTTCCAAAGAAGGTAGAAATCATCTATGAGAAGATCCACAATAGATTTCCCTCTTAAACTATCAGCCATACCTTGGAACTTTGTGTCGTTTTGTCTGGATATGAACAAACTCTTTTTGTAACTTTCGATTGATACGAACCTTTCTTTATCATTCAAAGTAGAAGGTAACCCCATATTGACTAGGTTTTCAAATTTATTTATGAAACAATCAATGTTTTTCTTCACGATTATGCATTTGTTCTGAGCTATCTACAATTAAAAAAATAAATTGTAAAAATATTTTCATCCTCCATAGTCATTGTGATTCTTTCTTTCACACTTTTTGTTATTAGTTCTTAAGTGGAATTGGAATTTTGGAACTTAATAACCTGGGTAGCAACTTGTGGTTGAATTCCTTATTCCTAAAATGATTTTTTTATAACTTCATCTGCTTCATCTTTTAATAGCATTTAATTATCAATTATCTTGAAATAGTCGCATATGTTGTGAATTTCATTTATGATTTCATCCTATATTATGTGTCTGGCCCCTACAAAATAAAATTTGTTGGACAATTTGTTCTTCAATTATTTGGTGTCCATAAGCCTCTTAGCTTTAATCTTTTCATATTCTACAATGACTTCATCCTTGTCCTTGATTTCCTCACCATGTGTTGCAACTTTTTTCTTCAATTTCTAAATCTCACCTCCCTTAACATTCAAGTCTTCCAATGCTTTTAATAACCAATCTATTGGATCTGCTAATGTTTTTGCATGTGATGAATAAGATTCTCCCTTTAAAATTTCAATCTACTTTTTGGGCAATTCCATTTGTTCTTCCATTTGCACCATTTTCTTCATGAGTTGATCCTTTTATGTTTGGATAATATGTAACTCTAGATTATAGACATGTTAAATTCCATGGATTTTATGCATGATTTTCAATGCCTAGATCTTTGTATCTTTATCTTTCACTAGGGCTTGCACAGATGCCAATTCATGTGGATTGGATATTGAGTCCATTACCCATTGATCTAATTCATCTACTCTTATTTGTATGGTTCTATTTTCCAACTTCTAATTTTCAAGATAGTTTCTAAGCTTCTCATTTATAACTTGCAGCTTCTTTATTCCCAAGTTGACTAATATCACATATCTATTCAACATTTCTCTAGTCTGTCTATGTAGATCCATTTTATCCAATGGATGCACTGCATTGAGATCAATATACACCTTGGTGACCTTCTTCTGTTTTTTTTGGCTCCATGATTGCTATATTAAATATACAATTTTTTATAATCATAGCAGAGAGCATCCTTGTCTGGGATACTCCTTGATCAAAGGTTCTGGGAATAATCTTTTTATTGATCTTTGAACTCATTTTACTAATATCCATGAATTGATTAACATAATCAATCTTCGTTAATTGATCTATAGTTGAAGACTCTATTTCATTATGACCCTATGTACTCTTGGGATTATCTCATGATGACACTTACACAACTACAATAGGTTTGTTTCCCACTGGTACTACTTCTTCCTATAATTCTTTCTCTTCTTTTTCATCGAGTACCTCTATTTTTTCCTTTTTGTTGACTTCTCTTCCTCTGTTTCTGAATCCTTTGAATTTGATTATGTATTTTTTCTCTTGTATGTCCTCTCAAACTTCTTAGGAGTCTCTATGATTGGAGTAAATGGTATTTTACCATGAAATTGCAAGATATTTTTCACATCTTTCCAACTATTCTTATTTACCAATAGATCTAACTTAGATTTTTGCTCATGATGATAATGAGTCTCACCATGTGAAATCCTCTTTGATGAAATCAAGGCATGAGGGTCATATATCCATGCTTTTCCTTGTTGGAATCTCGTATCTAAGAAAACCTTTGCTGCAACCTGGAATGTTGATATGGAATTCACAATAAAAGGTCCTACCTTATTTTCAATTTGAAACTAGCCCTATATTTTCTTGACACAAAATGACCATCATATGAATTCAATCTTTGTCTAATGTATTCAAGTGAAAATATTTTGGGAGTCAAGAAAATAGGTAAAAGAAAAGGTTAAATTTCACAACCATAGGCTCTAATTTTAATGTAATTCTCAAATATATACGAGTCTCCTACTCTCTTATATGGGATCAACTATAACAATTTTTTGCATTCAGGGAAAACTTTGGGGGGGATTTCACTATATATAATATCGTAAGCTTTGTACATAAACAAGTCAATATACTATGATAATCTAGTATTCAAATGATTTTTCTTAACTAGAGGAGTCCAATGAATGAATGAAATCAGGTTACCAATCTCATATTCAACTTTTAATCCAAGGCATGCAAACTGGGTGGCTTGAGAAAACAAGAATAGATGAACAAGGTATGATTGGTATCTGAAACTTTTAAGAGACTCAAATTTTGATAGTTGATAATGGATTTGATCAGCTAGAAATTGGGTATAATTAAATTTGGTCAAGAGTTTAGCTACAAATACAAAGATTGAGTCCATAATCCCTAACAAAAACTCATCGACCACAAGGTTCTTATCTGTTCCCAAAATTGCACAAATCATGGATATACTTTTTCTTGAAGTTTTAGGAAACATGCTAGATTCAATACTAACGTTATTTGTAGGAACATCAATATTCTTCCATAGATAACACTCTAATAGAACCACTCTTTCATCAGGTTTCAATTCTCAGAAACATTTGGCCAATAAAATCTCATTTAACACTTCATTCTCAGGGTTTACTGGACACCTTAACATTTCAACAATGGATTTGGGAGTCAGTTCAATCAGTATATACCCATCTGTGGAAATTATAGCTCTTTCAGAGGGAATATAATTTAAGGCACACCAGACTACGAACTCAGGAAAGTCATAAACTTGGAGAACCAAACTTTTTTCTAAATTGGATTCCCAGTCATGATAATGATCGACCAGATCTCTAGAATTATTCATAGCCTTTTGGTATAATTCAAAAGGATCAAAATACAAGACCAGGTCAAATATATCCTTGTATTTATCGATTAAGTCTTCTTCCTCGACATTTAAAATTTTCATAGTTTTAGTGGCTTGACAAAATTCCATTTTAATAATGAAAACTGAAGCAATTAATGTAGTTCTAGATACCCATAGAGGAACTTGGTTCAGAAAGGACTCGTGCTAGAATGGTGTTGGTATATCCTACTGGGCACTTGAAATCTTCGTAAGCCCAGGATAAACCAACATTTTTTTTCTTTACCCTCTTTTCAAATGAACTTTGAATACGTCACAGTTCAGGATTGTCACTAGCTATCGACATATTGGGCACGTGTTAATCCCACTCCAATTGCACAGAGGTCAAGTGTTGTTACACTAATTACAGGTCGGGGGGACCGTAATCGATAGATGCACAAAAAGTCCATAAATATTTACCTGGGGTTGAGTTTTTTGATCCCCATCCCTTGTGTTGACCATTGGACATGCAGTTGGTCAATGATAGCTTGTAGACTATCAATATGAAAGTCGAGGAACACGATCATTTCTGCAAATAACATGCACTTTTATTGATAAAAAACCATATAAAAACAAAAAATAAAATTATATTTACTATTAAATTGTTACTAAGGTTTCTAATAAACCTTTCATAGTGATACTTTATTAACAAAATTTAACACAAAACTAAAAACTAAATCACACTAATCTAATTGATTAAACATATTACAAATAAAAAAAACTACACTTAAACTACACTTACACTTAAATCAAATATTGTTTGCAAAACCTAAAACATTGACAAACCTTCATTATGCATCGTGGATTTTTGAATTATATGAAAAATTTAGACCATGTTACAACATGTGTAATGAAAAGAAACCCATTCATAGAATAGATCTTATGTTTTCTATTTTTTTTTGTAAGAGGCCTTCGCTCATTTCCAATTTTAAGAAAATATTTAGAAAGACAATACTAAATCAATAAATCATTGCTCATGCAACACCATGAAAAAGATATATCAACAGGGACTTCGCCACCGTAGTGGCACTTGTTTCAATTTAATTAACAATTGTTGTGAGATAATTGGAATTTCGATTAATATATGATTTGATTTGGTTAACGTGGTTGATTTCCTTTTCTACATTATTGGAATATGTCTCTTCTTTACATTTTTTAAAAGCTTAATTGAGGTGACTCTTTAATCATCTCTTCTTTATATTTTTGAAAGGCTTAGTTAAGGTGACTGTTTAATCATATTTATATAGATATCTACAGCTCATCCTTGAGTGTGTAAGATATGTCATTTACATAATATACATGTAAACCTTTGAATCTTGTTTTGCAACAACTTTATAGTGATCCATCCCTAATTCCTTCCTCTAATTAAGTAATGCCTTTATCTTAACAATCATATAACCCTATGACTAAGATTGTTATACAACTATGTTTGTGTGAATGGTGGTCGGTCATGGAATTAATAATAATTCCTTCTTTTGAATAGGAATATGTAAAGGTTGTTATGAAACTATACTTGTGTGAATGATGGTCGGTCATGGACTTAATAATGATTCCTTTTTTTTAATAGGAATATGTGTTGCACTAATAAGTATTAATGATGAAATTTGTTAATCAAAATGTTTATTGTGAAATATAGTAACAAAAATTAGATTGTTTATCTTCAAACATAATAAATCAATAAATCAATATGTTTAAATAAACACATCAACTAGTCACAATGAGTTTTAGAGGAACTAGCCACAATGAGTTTTAGAGGTACTAGTGAATGGTTTGAGAATCTTTCGTGGATTCCTATAACATTGTTGCCTAACATTGTTGCCTACACGTGTTTAGAAAACTTAAAGTTAGTAACTAAAGTGTGTTAATCTTTTGTGGATTCCTATAACATTATTGCCGTTTAGAAAACTTAAAGTTAGTAACTAAAGTGTGTTTAGAAAACTTAAAATTAGTGACTAAAGTGAGTGTAACTTAACTATGGTTAAATTGTAAATAAACTTTAGAAATATTTTTAATTTGTATGTATTTTTAAAATTCTAATTTAAATTCATTTAATGGGCGTCTCAATCAAACTAGGATTACATATATGTAATTATTGGCCTTTCAATCAAACTAGGATTACATATATGAAATTATTGGTTCACACAAATTACTTAGTAAGTTCACCATTCCAATTTTTCTATTTACGTTGTTTAAGAAGCTTCTTAATTTTATTATGACTTGACATAGTTGTACCAATAGATGTGATAGTGATTATGTAATAAAAAATTCTAGTTGGACCAAATATATTTATATTTTAATTTTAGTATGATTTGACATAGTTGTACCAATAGATGTGATAGATGTAATAAAAAAATTTAATTGGACCAAATTATATTTATATTTTAATTTTAGTATGACTTGACATAGTTGTACTATAGATGTGATAAATGTAATAAAAAATTCTAATTGAACCAAATTATATTAAAAAAAAAAATTTAGTATGATTTGACATAGTTGTACCAATAGATGTGATAGAAATTATGTAATAAAAAGTTCTAGTTGGACCAAATTATATTTATATTTAAATATTTAAGGAAATTTATTTATTTTTGTCTTAAATGTTATCATTTTTATTTTAATTTTATATTTTTTTATAATTACATATCTTAAACCACATGTTGAGGTTGGATTTTGTTCCTGATTATGTGATTTATGCTTTCACTTGTCTTTGATGTTTTAGACTTGCATGTCATGATTTTTATTGTTAATGTTTTCTTATATATACTCAATATCAAACAAAATGTTATGATAAATTGATACAAAATGTTATGATAAATTGATAAAATTTCAAAAATGTAGGAGTGTGCTAAAAAAATGTAGCAACATGTTGAATACCATAAAATATATTATTACTTAGAATAATCTTGACATGAACTTATGGTGAGACTTCAATGTACAAAACATGTTTCCTTTACACTTAGTCATTCCCTACCATAATCGCTATTATTATTGTAAAGAAACACCAAACACTACATGATTTTTATTGCATTTAACAACATTTCTCGATGATTTCCAAACTTCAGTTCTTCATGGTATTTTTAAGGCAAGTTATTCCCTATTATTATAGTAAAGAAGCACCAAACACTACCTAATTTTTATTCCACTTCCCAATAACATTTTTCAATAACTCTCACACTTCTTTTCTTCAATGTCTTTCTAAAATATGATGAATATATGTCTTTATCCTACAATTTCAGGTGGAAACCCTCGTTTAATATACAACCTTTTCACTTCAATAAACTAATTACATAGAATTCAGCTTTTCCAAAAAGTGAGTGTTTCCATCTCTATATTAAGAAGAAATATTTGCTCACTACTTTGGCATTAAAAATGTTCTTTTAGTTGAAAAGGGTTTTAATGTTTATTTGTGAAATTATGACAATATTTGCAACGATTTCCTTGAAATTTATAAAAAGATATGTGATTAGCATTCTTGTCACTTGTAAGTTTTTTGCAATGATAAATTAAGTTCTTGAAATTTACATAGCTACAAATATATAGATGCAAAAATGCAAAGGTTTTTGTTGTGAAAAATTAGGTCTTTGCAATTTACATATATACATATTTGAACTACATAGATGTAAAGGTTTTTGTAGCAATAAATTATGTCCTTGCAATTTACATATATATATGTTTAAGATACAAATATATAGATGCAATTGTTGAAGCTAGTTTTTTACTATGAAACTTAACATTCATCAGTTTTATTGATTTGATATTTAGATTTTTTTTTTTAATCCATATTATTTATTGAATTACATTAAATTAGTGTTTATATATATATATATGTTTTAATCATATTAATATTTATGTTACATTATTATATTACTTTATATTATTAATGAATATTTGCAAACCATTCCTATATAAATATTATTTTATAGTAAGTTGTAAAGTAACTTGTATTATTGCAAGGAAGTTTAATGTTATTTTTTGACATTCAATAAACAACTAAACCTTATTTCATTATTTATAAAGTGCATTTTTCTTGGTGCTAATAATTATAAAATTAAACCATAGATAATTTAGTAATATATAATTAAATTTCACTAAACAAGTGTGTGAGCTAATGTCATTCATTGATGCATCCTAGAAAACATCTTTCTCATCTTCTTATAACAACACACTCACTATATTTTTTAGATTTCACTAAATCAGGTAATTGCATTCATTGATGCATCCCAGCAAACATCTTTCTCATCTTCTTATAACAACACACTAGTACTATATTTTTTTTAAATATTTATTAACTCATCTTTTGAAAACATTATTCT
>SNQJ01S0027471.1:15834-30933 GCA_010110895.2 Picea sitchensis | reverse complement strand
GATAACTATGGGATGTGACTTATCACTCCCATCCTCTTACATGATTTTAATGATTGGATTTAGGAACACTCAACAAAAAATAGAAGTTTTACACAATAATAATAATTCAAGAATCTGGGTTGACTAATACCCATGAGTGATTCCCCATTGGACCCCCTCTCTCTTTTGGAATCATATCCCCCCATCCTTCTTCATCCCTACCCTATTGAAGCCAACAATTACTATTTTTATTAATTATTTCCATGCACTTAATCTACCATTTTTCCTTCATCCACATTAAACCAATATAGTCTCCTCACCCCGACACATCGACTCACCATTCTAAAACACATTTGTACAATTTCATTATAATTTGTGGGTATTAAATTGGGGATGTTATAGCTACCACTATAACATCCACGAATGTCAACATGGCCCCTCACAAAAAATAGAAGGTAAGTTGAGGGTTTCAAACACGTGACTTCACATAATAGAGTGCCTTAACAATACCCTTCATCACCGGTTGTTATACACCCTAGGGGGGAAATCCTCTGAGAATATTAATGTTCTTAGAAGTAGGACATTTTGTAATAGCTTGGATATTTTGAGGGTCCACCTTAACCCCTTCCATTGGAATAATATGGCTCAAATATTCTACTTCTTGTTTCCCCAAAAAAACATTTGGATCTTTTTACATACAATTGATTGTTCTCAAGATTTTGAAATACTTGATTCACATGTTTAATGTGGCCTTCCCATGATTTTCTAAAGATATGTATATCATAAAAGAAAACCAACACAAACTTTCTAACATGGGTTTAAAAGAATGGTTCATAATACTTTGAAAAGTAAAAGGAACATTAGTCAACCCAAAAGGCATGACCAAGAACAGATAGTTCTCATTATGAGTTCTAAAATTTATTTTGGGAATGTCATATTTTCTTAATTTGATATAGTGGTAGCATGATTTAAGATCTATCTTTGTTAAATAAGCTATTGCATGAAGCTCATCAATATTTGGAATATGGAATTTATGCTTTATGGTGATTTTTTTAGATATCTATAAACATGACACATCCTCCAAGAATTATATTTTCTTCTCACCATCACTACTGGAGATAAAACTAAACTCCTACTTTGTTGAATAATACCTTAATCCAACATGTCTTGTACTATTTTCTGAGTCTCCAATTTTTGTTGATGAGGATATCTATACGGATTTTAATTAGGAGGAGTACTTCTTGATATTAGTTCGATTTGATTTTCATGATCTCTATATGGAGGAAGACCTTTAGGAATTTCCAATGTGCATCTTGATTCCTCTGGAATATTTTCAACTCCTTGCTTAACTATCATAGAATAAATTTTAACCACAACTCCTTTGATACCCTTTTATAGGATATTTTCCATTCTATGAGAGTTGGTGACATGAGAAGGTCCATATTTTAACCCTTTGATTTCACATTGAATTCCTTCTAATTCAAATCTCATGAATAATTCATTATAGTTTGTATAAATTGTACCTAATTTTGTAACTATTGAATCCATAGAACAACATCTAGACCTCCAATGACAATGTCATACACTGGAATTTCCAAATTATATTTTCCCATACTTAGTTTAATGCTGTGGCATTTTCCCACAATCAATACTACCTCCATTAGTAACAAAAACTTGAAAAATTATTATTGGATATACACAATAATTGAGGTAGTCTTCTAATATTTTATCAATGAAGTTATGGGTACTACCCGAGTCAATAAGAATTATAACTTTATACTTATTCTAATGTAGCCTACATTCTTTAGGGTTTGAGGTGTGGAAAACCCTGACAATGCATGAACAAATAGTTCGCACCTCTCTAAATCAATGGTGTGCACAATTTCGGCATGTATTTCTTACTCTTTTAAGATGATAAGTAGTTCCTTATTTATTTTGGTACATGCCTCCACTTTCTCTTCATCATTATTTTCCAAGGTGAACAATTTTTTTTCTTGAAATCTACGCCCTTTTGACCATTTATTGTGACAACCAAAGAATATACCTTTTATTCTTCTTTCCTCCATTTCCTTTTGTGATATTCGAGTAGAATGATGTAAGGTTGTCTTATGAACCCCAAAATAATCTCTGCTTCATGCATATACTCCAATGGTAGAATTGTGTAAGAATCGTTCCTTTAATCCACCCATGTAAGTTTTCAAAAAATGTTCATCACTTATGTTATCCACCCTTGTAGCCAATAACTAAAATTCAGAATTATAATCTTCAGTATCATCTAAGTTCTTGTTTCTTGTCAATTGACTAAAGTAGTCTTGTTCCCAAATTTTCCCATATTGTGCTTCTAAGTCTCTTGTAAATAAACCCTAAGTATAATGATAATACCAGGGATTCCTTTTAACTACCCATTGATACCATCGATATGGTTTTATCTCAAAGTTCAAAGTTTCTATGTGAATCCTTTGCTTACCATCCACAATATTATGTAGTTCAAAATATTTATCAATTTGGTTCACCGAGGTAAAGACCTCTATTCCATCAAACTTATTTAATTCAACCTTGGAAAGATTCACTCATTTTTTGAACCATCTATAAGTAACTCCATTACTAGAGTTAAATCCCCATGGAAAATTCTTATTATTGGAAAGTTGTTGAAATTGAATACTATCCTTATTTTCATAAGTCCCTTTAGACACCTTATCAATTTTACGTAGCATCCCACTTAAGGATTCTATAATATTTTGTTCCAATTGTTGTTAGAAAAATAGGACCATGGAGCAATATAATAAAACAAATGTGGAAACAAAAAAAAGAAGATACACAATAAAATAGAGACACATATTTACGTCGTTCACCCAGTGTGGGCTATGTCCACTAGAGAAATTGTCAGGTCCTTCATTTATTATTATCCAACAAATGAAGGGATACAATCTACAACAAACCTGTCGTAACTTCCTCTTCTTTCTCTCACAATATCCTGTCTCAGAATACAATATTTGCCAGAATGCATAGCCGCAATACATTTCCCTCATAACAGAGGGTCACCTTCTAGGGAAAAAAACCCTAACATAATTTCTATCGTTAGATCTGCGACCTTACAATGAACAATCCAAATTTACAAGGCAATTTTTCCTTCGAGGGCTTCACCCTCGAACCCCTACTTTCCCCCAGACCCCCCAGCCGGGGGGCTAGCCCCCCCGAACCCCACAGAGGGCGTAACCCCCCTATGCACTCCCTCGTGTGGAAGAGTGTACATAATTCTAGGGTGTAAAGTCTTCATGGGGTATAAACACATCTGAAAGAAAGGACCTCTGAATCAGGAAGATAATCAGGCTCCACAACCAACAATTGTTCCATCTTTCTTTCTACAAGCTCCTTATTTTATTCCATCATTATTTCCATAAGTCCTTATTTTTATCCATATTTCTTCTCATTTCTATTTGAGAATTTATCAAATCAACCCTTTTCACTAACCTATCATTCAATTCATTGATTTAACCATCCAATTTGGATAGATGGTTTTTTATCTCCTCATTTTATTCATCATTCATGGAGGATATTTTCGAAGGTTTAATTAGTGAAGTAAATTTTGGATATTTCTTTGGTGCCATGGAAAAAAGTTGTTGGGTCCTAAGGACAAGGGAGTGTGAGGTGTTATAGATCTATGACATATGTGCGAGGTCCATCAATAGTACTTGGGCCAATATCTCAAGGAACTAACTAAGGAGGTTGAATCATGCCCTTAGTCGTACTACCTAACTACCTAGGTACTAGAGAGTGGTCTCCTCGTGTGTTGTTCTCCGTGTACTATAACAGCAAGATGGTCGAATGGATTATCTAAGGATGGCTTAAGGTATACCTAGATGACTTCATATATACCCAAAGGTACATGAAAGTGATATTCCATCTACAGGTACTTTCTAATGCAGTACTACTCGAAGGGGTACCAATAAGGGTTACACAAGTTTCCAACCAAGTAAAACAGTGTGTTTCCAACCACGTGAAACCATGTGTATTTCTTGTGTGTATTCTTACCCAACCACAATTTTACCCATTTAACAACAGATTCTATGTTATTTAAATACATTGGAATACATCTCTAATATTTTGTTTTAATTGAGATTGCTAACTCTGAAAAAAGCTCTTAAAATCACGAGAAAATAACTTGTGAAAAAACCTTAACTTCCAGAAGAAATACATCATAAAATATAATGATTCAAAAGATGAAAAAATTCCTTGTGTACTTCACTGTGTCAGCTTAGGATTTTGAAAATTCAAGAGTCTAAAAATTCACTAAAAGAAAATTATAGTGAAAATGCCCAAACAGTTTATTTCAAGATTAGTCACAAACCTTGTCTTCCATGGACCATATATCTGAAATTATAGTGAACCATAACCTAAAATTTTTACCACCTATACTATGACATTTCTGAGGTCATCCTCCAAAAAGTATTCACTATCTCAAACTTCCCAGAAAAAATGTTATAGCGAAAACTCCAAGATGACGTGTTTAAAATTAATTTCATGATGAGTCAAAAACCGTATATTCCATAGGTTGTATCTCTGAAAGTATAACAAACCAACAACTGAAATTTTTATCATACGTACTATGGTATGTCTCTTGATTAACCTCCAAATTTCATCGTATGAAGTATCCTAAAAATAAAGTTATAGCAAAAATTCCAAGATGACTCGTGTTAAGAAGAAAAACCCTAAGATTGATGCTCTTGATACCAAATGTTATGAACCAATCACCTTGAAAATGATTAAAAGTCAATAATTAAAGACCACTTCGATGGAAAAACCTCCTTTTACGATATATTCAATTGATAAGCAAAATATGATGATCCTAAGATAAGGTCTCATTGGTATGTATATAGTAGACAAATGGTACAATCATAATGAAAGGGTACAATGAAAGGTTCTAGTTGACCTACCAATATATCAAATAAAGTAATATAATGAATTATTATGAGGGCCTTAAAATAGGGTCACAAGGGCCTTAACATTTTCAAGTTAAATAAATCCGTTTAAAGTATTATCTATGCTCCTCACACATTGTACACTCACAAACATGTGTGGTTCTATGGAAAATATAGATAAAGTTCATCCCTTTATTGACATTAATATGTATTTACTATTTAGTGGAGATAAATTGTGTTTGTTGTTTTTTATGTGAATGATCTCATTTTAACAGATAATGATGATGATTTAATTCAATGCTTGAAGGATGATTTGTTTCATAAATTTGAGATAAAGGATTTAGGTTCTCTTTATCATTGTCATAGTTGAGAGATTTGAAAAAATAAATATGAAATTGTTTTGACTCAAACCATGTATGTTGTGGAGATTCTAAATAAGTATAGAATGGAAAGTTGCAAAATTATTTCTACACCCATGGATACTTGTGTAAAATTGTGAGTGGATGACCCAAGTAAAGATGTGGATGCTACCATGTATCATTAGTTAATTCATAGTCTTATTACTTATCTAACACTCGTCTTATCTAATTATCTTATGTATTGAATACCTTAAGTTGGTTCATAGTGAAGGTTCATTATAGATTATTGTTTCTTATAGAGACCAACTATGGTATTTTGGAGCATCAAGCTCATGTTTATTTATCTTGTATTAAAGGTAAACACATTGTTGTTACTATTAACATTTGCAAAATAATTTATTTGAAGAAGTTACTTATTGAATTCAAATATATTGAAGATAGTCCTAATCTTTTTTATTATGATAACCAATCTTGTGTTAAAATTGCAAACAACCACATGTTTCATCATAGATATAAACACATGGAGAGAAGACATCGTTTCATTAAAAACATAATAAAAAGAAGGATGTGTACTTTAATCAAAACAATGTTGCAAATATATTCACCAAAACTCTAACCCAAACCAAAATTTGAAAATTATAAAAAAATACTTAATTTTCATATACCTAGTATTATCCTCAAATAGAAATGTTAAAGTATATGTAATTCTAGTACTAGTTCATGTGTGATTTATTAAACTATGATATAGTTTATTAATTAATAATGATAATAGTTGGTGATTACTACTTGTTTCCATGAATTTATATTTAAGAGAAGATATTGTTGGATCATAGTTAGATAACATATTCAGTGTAATTATTTTTTCATAAAACATGAATTTATATTTGAGGATATTGTTGGATCATAGTTGGATAACATATTCTCTCACCATAATTATTTTTTCATAAAATATATTATTACATTAGAGGATAATTTCTATTTAAGAAAGATATTATTGGATCATAATTTAATAACATATTCTCTCACTATAATTATTTCTTCATAAAGGATATTATTTGATTGGAGGATATTGTTAGATCATAGTTGAGTAACATATTTTCATAAAATATATTATTGAGTTAGAGAATAATTTCTATTTAAGAGAGGATATTATTGAATCATAGTTTAATGACATATTCTCTCACTAAATTATTTCTTCAAAAAGGATATTATTTGATTGGAGGATATTGTTGGATTATAGTTGAATAACATATTCTGCCCCACTATAATTGTTTCTTCATAGAGGATATCGTTGGACAATACTTAAATAACATATTCTTTCCCATTATAATTGTTTCTTCATAGTTGTTCTCATGTATTTTTGAGCAATGTCTTGGATGTATAAATACGATATAAATAGTTAGTATGCATAAGCATTTGATTAGCCAAAGGATGAAAGAAAGGACTAATTTCTCGATTCCTTATCATAGTATTTTAATCATTAGATCTTTCAAAGGATTGGAGAAAAGATTAAGAAGAGAAATCATGTGTATGTCCAGATTCCTCTTTGTCTCAAGGTTTTTCAATGTATGTCCAGATTCCTCTGTCTTAAGGTTTTTCAATGGTAGAAATAATTGATTAACATATAAATCATATATTATGAAAATTATTAAATTTATATTTTATATATTATAATTTTTACTTGTATAAAATTTTATAAATATATTCAAATTTTGATTTTAAATTATTTTTATNCCTCTGTCTTAAGGTTTTTCAATGGTAGAAATAATTGATTAACATATAAATCATATTTTATGAAAATTATTAAATTTATATTTTATATATTATAATTTTTACTTGTATAAAATTTTATAAATATATTCAAATTTTGATTTTAAATTATTTTTATTAAACATTAAAAACAAAGTTTTTTATTTTTTAATTTAAAATATAAATTATTTGATAAATGTTCAAAACTTTTTATTAAAATCTAAATTTTAAATTTGGAAAAAATACAAATTTAAAATGATTTAAAAAAATCAAATTTTAAATTTATTAAAAAAGACTTAAAACCACACATTCAAAATGATTAAAAAATTTCAAATTATTTATACCAAACATTCAAAACAAATTTTCTTTTATTTTTTTTAATTTTAAATATAAATTATTTGTGAAATGTTCAAACAAAGTTTTTATTTTTTAATTTTAAATATAAATTATTTAAGAAATGGTCAAAGCTATGTAATAAAATTTTCCATAACAAAATCATATTTTGATTTCAAATTATTTTTATTAAACATTAAAAACAAATATTTTTTTATTTTTTTAATTTAAACTATAAATTATTTAAGAAAGGAGCATAACTTTTTAATAAAATCTTCTATAACAAAATCAAATTTTGAATTTGTAAAAAACTACAAATTCAAAATGATTAAAAAAATCAAATTTTAAATTTATTAAAAAAAACAAAAAAACACAAATTCAAAATGATTAAAAATTTTCAAATTATTTATACTAAACATTAAAAACAAAGTTTTTTATTTTTTTAAAATTTAAATATAAATTATGTGTGAAATGCTCAAAGAAAGTTTTTATTTTTTAATTTTAAATATAAATTATTTGAGAAATGGTCAAAGTTATGTAATAAAATTTTCTATAACAAAATCAAACTTTGAATTTGACCTAAAATGGAAAAATACCCCAAAAAATCAAAATGATTAAAAAAAAATCAAACTTTGAATTTGCACCAAAGTGACAAAAACACAATGATTAAAAAGAAATTTACACTAATCTATACAACCCACCATCAACTGACAGTAGAGGGCATTAAAGTCAACTGAGAGATTTAAAATGTTCCAACGATTGAGAACATCCATGTGGCGATATGATAATCCACTCATTAATTTTTGAATAACATCTGTTAGCTATGACTATTTTCATGGATTATTTGTAAAAGACATGCATCCACATATTTTTTTTAACACAGTTTACCTATTTTCATTGACCATTGACAGAGAGGTAAGAAAATGCCTGTCGTTCTTGAGTATTTAATGCAAATACAGTTGAAACAATACTCTAATGCCAGAAAAATCACCTCACGACAACAAGATCACGTCCACCTGTAATTTTTTCATTGCGTACTTCACATTCATCTCCATTACGTACCTTGATTATAATGTTTTTCTAACATTTTGCAAGTGGGTCGATCACGGCATAGATTCCTTTCAGTCTGTATATGTGAGAATGATTTTTGTGGCTGAATGCTTTTGCACGCTCTTATATATTTAATAAGAAAGGGATGTACAGTACAGCTCATGGCAGAGGCAAAATAATTCTCCATCCTGTATAACACTAGCGTTGAAAGCAATTTTACATTTCCAGTGAATAAGAGGATTCATACATCCTTGGAGATTAACCCACTGTCAATTGGTAATTGCAATATTGCCCTCCAGTGCCCATCTCATTCAAAACAGTAGTTCTGCTGTCAAGAATTGACAACAAAGCAGCTATTCAATTCTTGAGCACTGCTATCAAATTGAAAAAACAGTTCTGAGCTGCAGATAGCTGGCAGAGTCTTTTTTTCTATAGAAGCCAGAAAGCTGCAGCCAACCACGCTTCCATATCCGTTCTGAAACGTCATCTTGACTTTTCTGTCTTTGAGCACATGTGTGGTTTCTAATAACCCACGTCGTCAAAAATGTTGGATCCGCTTGTTCTTCTTCCCTTTAAAAACCCATCCGGCCACAAGGGTTTTGGAAAGCACAGGAGATTGTCTCACTCCACATCTGTTTGACAAAGGGCTGATCATCTTCTTCTGAGTATATTATCTGGCTAAAGGTTTGGCACCTCATATATAAGATGAAGAGGCAGATTCNACCCATCCGGCCACAAGGGTTTTGGAAAGCACAGGAGATTGTCTCACTCCACATCTGTTTGACAAAGGGCTGATCATCTTCTTCTGAGTATATTATCTGGCTAAAGGTTTGGCACCTCATATATAAGATGAAGAGGCAGATTCTGTATTGCTCGCTGGTATATTTCTTGATTCTGTTGCCCAGGGATAACTGTGCAACGGCTCGGCTTGTTCCTTTCAGGGATGAAAAAGGTTTGCTCTGATCCAGTGTTTTAGTCAATACTCTCCCTGTCTACCAATGTCTACCAATGCTGATCAGATCTCGATTCTTCAAATGCTGATCAGATCGAATCTTCTTCCTTAAGTCATGCTAACAGTCCAGGTTCAAATCCCTGTCTGAAGGTTTTTAACCTTGTAGAGTCCTTTTCCTCAGTCATCAAAGGGGCTTATTACATTTCCACAAGTTAAATTGGTTCAAGCCCATATTCTAGTTAATAATCTCCCTGTCTATAAATGCTGGTCAGATTGAGTCTGTAAGCTGCTGCAGTTGTGTTTCATTATGCCATGCAAACAGCCAAGTTCAAATCTAGGAAGAAGGTGCTTAACCTTTTAGAGTTTGTTTACTCAATCATCAAAGAGACTTGTTATATGTCGACCAAACTAAATTTAGTTCAAGTAGCCTTCAATAGGATTCTTTATCGTCAATCCTTACAGACGCATTAAAATGAAATTTTATTCATCTAAGATTAATTCATGATCGTTTTTGGATCTCATTCTCTTTTGCATTTGCCTTACAGATTTGGCTGTGCTTGATAATCAAAGTTCACAACAATTGCAGACATCCCAAGTTGACTTCACTGCAGCATTTCAGAATGCTCATTCTAAGGTACTTAAAGCTATAGGCCATTTGATACATCTCTGTAGGCTTGGTAACAGTGATTCCATCCCCTTATACAGGTAAGGTTTAACGGATGTAGTAATAGGTTCAGGATCCAAATCAATAGTAAATTTCTCGTTGAACTCGCACCAGACACGCCTTTGTACACTATTTGCTGTCTTCAACCAGTACACAACAATGATCTTGTATTGATTCGAGAGACAATTATGGTAGAGAAGCTTTGTTAGTTACCTACTTATTTCATTAGACTTTCTTTCCTTCATACATTGTTATTTGTAGCTTTTTTTAATTCAGTATGATAAGAGAACATGATCAAAACATGAAATTTTCTCATGATCCGAATCAGATTTTTACATTGATCTGAATAAGTCTGATAGAATAGAATATTTTTTTTTTGTTAAAACCCTTCATGTGAGACCTTTATGATCTATGAAATCATATGAAAAATTAGAAAGATAAGGTTCACTCATACCTTTGTTTTTTTTTTAACTGTATTCTAAAATATCACACCTTTGGTTTCATTTTTTCCTGTATTCTAAAATGTTTCATTTTTTCATGTATTCTAAAATCTCACACCTTTGGTTTCATTTTTTCTAAAATGTTTCATTTTTTCATGTATTCTAAAATCTCACACCCTTGGTTTATTTTTTCCTGTAATCTAAAATATTTTACAAAGAAAATCTCTTTGTTTTGTTGGCAAATTTAACAAAATACTTAAGTTATTCAAATCTTCATGTCAAAATGAGTAACTCTATTTTATTAAATATCACATACATTTCATTTTCAATTTTTTTTATTAACAACAATATTTCCAAAAACCAAAAAAAAAAAAAACTTTCTCAGCTTTGTTTCCATTTGTCTCCAAAATGTTTTAACTTGTAATGTAATGTTTTAAAATCTTTAATCTAAGTATTTATTTGCTTTATTTATATATTCAATAATATATTACAATGTAACATCACATGCATCTCATCTTCAATTTTTAATTTATATTACAATATAACATCACATGCATCTCATCTTCAATTTCTCCTACAATATACCTACCTCTCATCTCATCTCCAATTTCTCTTACATCTTCAATTTCTCCTATTTCTCCTACAATATACCTGCCTCTCATCTCATCTCCAATTTCTCTTAGAATGTAACATCACTTAGTCTTTATTTTCAATTTCTCCTTCAATTTCTCTTCTTACCCTGAACATATTAAGCATTCTTGTCACAGTATTTCTGGTGTACAAATACATTTAATTTGAAGTGAAATCTTATGCATGGAATGGAAAATAATAGGACTAAAGAAGACTCTTGTTTGCAATTTTGCAGAAGCAATTTGAGAACGAAAGCATAAAAACAAATGCCAGATCCATTAATGGTGGAGTGGATCAAGATGAGAATATGGAGGGGGAAGAGTTGGGAACAGAAGGCAGAGAGCTTATCACCCATATTGACTACGCGGGAGCAACTACTCATCCACCGAATGAACCGCCCAAGAAAAAGAGCCCTTCCACTCCAAAAAGCCTGCGATCTAAACCACGCGGGCATTAAAGTAAACACAGCACTCATCGTCTCCTCCACCATTCCAGAGCACAGATGATCAATTTCTACAAGGTCAGACAATGTCGGTCTCCTGGTGCCTATCTTTCTGATATTAAAAGTGTATTATAGTCGAATTCCTGCAAGGTTCGAGGATTATTTAATATGGGAATATGGTATCCTACTCGCAGAATTAATGTTGGTGACAGTAGCAGAGCCAACGCTATCATTCTGTATGCAGAGACCCATAATGCATGCATGTGCACTGCTATTATTAGTAGCCTGTGACAGCATTTACTCATTATTGAATGTTGTTCAAAAGTATGCATGGTATACATTGAATTCAAGTATGCTTTTATGTTTTTATTGTTTTTTTTATATATATGTATGTTCACTTGCCAAATAAAATTAATGCCATCTCCTTTTTTTTTTAATGAATGCACGATGAGTAACTAATCGTACCTCTTTAAATTACAGAACAAACATCTAAAACGAGCAAACTCAGCATTTCTTTACATACAGTAACTTCTAATCTGCAACTTTTGATCTCAAAATGATCTCAGTGCAAATGATCNTATGGAGGGGGAAGAGTTGGGAACAGAAGGCAGAGAGCTTATCACCCATATTGACTACGCGGGAGCAACTACTCATCCACCGAATGAACCGCCCAAGAAAAAGAGCCCTTCCACTCCAAAAAGCCTGCGATCTAAACCACGCGGGCATTAAAGTAAACACAGCACTCATCGTCTCCTCCACCATTCCAGAGCACAGATGATCAATTTCTACAAGGTCAGACAATGTCGGTCTCCTGGTGCCTATCTTTCTGATATTAAAAGTGTATTATAGTCGAATTCCTGCAAGGTTCGAGGATTATTTAATATGGGAATATGGTATCCTACTCGCAGAATTAATGTTGGTGACAGTAGCAGAGCCAACGCTATCATTCTGTATGCAGAGACCCATAATGCATGCATGTGCACTGCTATTATTAGTAGCCTGTGACAGCATTTACTCATTATTGAATGTTGTTCAAAAGTATGCATGGTATACATTGAATTCAAGTATGCTTTTATGTTTTTATTGTTTTTTTTATATATATGTATGTTCACTTGCCAAATAAAATTAATGCCATCTCCTTTTTTTTTTAATGAATGCACGATGAGTAACTAATCGTACCTCTTTAAATTACAGAACAAACATCTAAAACGAGCAAACTCAGCATTTCTTTACATACAGTAACTTCTAATCTGCAACTTTTGATCTCAAAATGATCTCAGTGCAAATGATCTGTAGGTATATTAACAGTAAGCTGTCTTAGGAAAATAATCGATTCTGTGTCCGAGATGAAGATGAATTTTGGCAATTAAACATGATATTGATCCTTCCGGTTTATAATCAATGACCTATAAGTTATAACACATTAAAGGAATAAATTTAACCATGGAAGAAATACCAGTTGTTACAGAGAGACATATTGAGTCAGTAAGGAATTGTTTACTGAATATATCTTGTCGACATAGATGTCTTTAGTCTTTTTTAAAAAACCATTTCAGTAACTTCATCGATAGGGTTGCATATGAACCCTAAATTTATGAAATATTTAATTTAGGGATTAAAAAATTTAAATACAAATGTTTTGTTCGTATATTAAGAATAGTCAAACCAGCGAAAGCCCATCGTAAATGAAATGTATTATTTAACAAGGATAATAGCTGGAAGGCAACTAGTTTCTGATATTTACCCCTTGTTTTTATATATTTACCTTTTTCTAATTGATAAAGCAAATTAATATAATAAAATTGTAGATAGTATATAATATATGAATTTAGGATAGTTATTTTACTAAAATTATGTTAATAATATTTTGAGTTATTTTAAATTTGTAATAATTATTTTTGCAAAATCATATATATTATGGAAATTAATAATAATTTTTATAAAGGTAATATTTAAAATTATAGAAAATAATGAAAAAAATTAGTATTCAAAGATTTACACATTAAAAAATCAGGTTTTATATTAATAAAATTTTTATAATAGTAATATTAATCTATTTTTTATTCACTAGTCTCCTCTTGATTTAAGATTTTACAATAATAATAATAATAATCTATTTTTTATCCACTACTCACTTGAGTTGAACTTGTAACTTCTTAATCTTAATCATTAGACTCATTCATGCTGTATAGTTAAGAAGATGATATGTTCATACTCTTCACTCTAAAACTAATTACTTTTCAATTCCCAATCATTTTTTTTTCATTAATATAACACTAATAAATTAAAATAAACTAAATTTATATTTTAAATATAAAAAAAAAAAAACATTTTAAATTTTAAATTTTATGTTTTACTTGAATAATAGTTAATTTTATTAATTACCTATCTAAATACATTACTCATTATGCTTATTTTATTAATATTGTAAAATATTTTAAAAATTTAATATTACATATTCCCTATAATAAAAAACAATCTGTAAGGTAACATTTTTGAAATGAAATGAGTCTCAACTATCACATTTTTCACTTGCCAAAACTTCTTTTCAATGAAATATGGTATCTTTATTTTTCGTCATCATATCAATTTGAAATATCTCTATTGTTTTTAACTCATGTTTTTTTTATGCCTTTGTAGCATTATATATCATTTTTATTGTATTTATTAATTAAAAAAATGACTCAAGTGGGTTATTGAAAAATAATTTATATATAATAATTTTGTATATTTATATCAATTAAATATATTATTAAAACACATTTTTTCAAAATAGATATTTTATTATAAAATTAATTTTAAATTTATATTTTATTGGAATATTGCATTCTAACAACACTTCTTTACACATCAAAGGGTAATTGCTAAGTTATTAACTTGAATCATTGAAAAATAATTTATATATAATAATTTTGTATATTTATATCAATTAAATATATTATTAAAACACATTTTTTCAAAATAGATATTACATTATAAAATTAATTTTAAATTTACACTTTATTGGAATATTGCATTCTAACAACACTTCTTTACACATCAAAGGGTAATTGCTAAGTTATTAATTTAAAGATATGATGTAGTTTGTATAAAAAAAGATTGAATTACTCACCTAAATTTTTTAGATACTTTATTATTATAAAATATTAGTCTAATGAAAACAATGTTTTCAAAAGATGAGTTAATAAATATTTCAAAAAAAATATAGTACTAGTGTGTTGTTATAAGAAGATAAGAAAGATGTTTGCTGGGATGCATCAATGAATGCAATTACTTGATTTTGTGAAATCTAAAAAATATAGTAAGTGTGTTGTTATAAGAAGATGAGAAAGATGTTTTCTAGGATGTATCAATGAATGACATTAGCTCACATGCTTGTTTAGTAAAATTTAACTATACATTACTAAATTATCTATGGTTTGATTTTATAATTATTTGCACCAAGAAAAATGCACTTTATAAATAGTGAAATAATGTTTAATTGTTTATTGAATGTCAAAAAATAACATTAAATTTCCTTGCAATAATACAAGTTACTTTACAACTTACTATAAAATAATATTTATATAGAAATGGTTTACA
>SNQJ01S0027471.1:0-15681 GCA_010110895.2 Picea sitchensis | reverse complement strand
TTAATGTAATTCAATAAATAACATGGATTTAATAAAAAATAAGTTTTAAATATCAAATCAATAAAACTGAAGAATGCTAAGTTTCATAGTAAAAAACTAGCTTCAACAATTGCATATATATATATTTGTAGCTTAAAAATGTATATATGTAAATTGCAAGGACATAAATTATTGCTACAAAACCTTTATATCTATGTATTTGTAGTTCAAATATGTACATATATAAATTGTAAAGACCTAATTTTTTACTACAAAAACCTTTGCATTTTTGCATCTATATATTTGTAGCTATGTAAATTTCAAAAACTTAATTTATCATTGCAAAAAACTTACAAGTTACAAGAATGCTAATTACATATCTTTTTATAAATTTCAAGGAAATGGTTGCAAATATTGTGATAATTTCACAAATAAACATTAAAACCCTTTTTAGTTTTCACAAATAAACATTAAAACCCTTTTCAACTAAAAGAGCATTTTTAATGCCAAAGTAGTGAGCAAATATTTCTTCTTAATATAGAGATGAAAACACTCACCTTTTGGAAGAGATGAATTCTATATAATTAGTTTATTGAAGTGAAAAGGTTGTATATTAAAAGAGGGTTTCCACCCTGGGTGACATATGTGGAAATAATGATGGGACAAATGAATCGTTTTGAAAGGCCATATAAAGAATAAGAAATGCATAGGATTGAAAAATGGAATATCTTAGCATTCAAATTGTAGGATAAAGACATATATTCATCATATTTTAGAAATACATTGAAGAAAAGAAGTGTGAGAGTTATTGAAAATGTTATTGGGAAGTGGAATAAAAATTAGGTAGTGTTTGGTGCTTCTTTATGATAATAATAGGGAATAACTTGCCTTAAAAATACTATGAAGAACTGAAGTTTGGAAATCATCGAGAAATGTTGTTAAGTACAATAAAAATCATGTAGTGTTTGGTGTTTCTTTACAATAATAATAGCGATTATTGTAGGGAATGACTAATTGTAAAGGAAACATGTTTTGTACATTGAAGTCTCACCATAAGTTCAGGTCAAGATTATTCTAGGTAATAATATATTTTATGTTATTCAACATTTTGCTACATTTTTTAGCACACTCCTACATTTTTGAAATTTTATCAATTTATCATAACATTTTGTATCAATTTATCATAACATTTTGTTTGATATTGAGTATATATAAGAAAACAATAACAATAAAAATCCTGACATGTAAGTCTAAAACTTCAAAGACAAGTGAAAGCATAAATCACATAATCAAGAACAAAATCCAACCTCAACATGTGGTTTAAGATATATAATTATAAAAAAATATAAAATTAGAATAAAAATGATAACATTTAAAACAAAAATAAATGAATTTCCTTAAATATTTAAATATAAATATAATTTGGTCCAACTAGAATTTTTTATTACATAATTTCTATCACATCTATTGGTACAACTATGTCAAGTCATACTAAAATTAAAATATAAATATAATTTGGTCCAACTAAAATTTTTTATTACATAATTTCTATCACATCTATTGATACAACTATGTCAAGTCATACTAAAATTAAAATATAAATATAATTTGGTCCAACTAAATTTTTTTATTACATCTATCACATCTATTGGTACAACTATGTCAAGTCATACTAAAATTAAAATATAAATATATTTGGTCCAACTAGAATTTTTTATTACATAATCACTATCACATCTATTAGTACAACTATGTCAAGTCATAATAAAATTAAGAAGCTTCTTAAACAACGTAAATAGAAAAATTGGAATGGTGAATTTAATAAGTAATTTGTGTGAACCAATAATTTCATATATGTAATCCTAGTTTGATTGAAAGGTCAATAATATCATAAATGTAATCCTAGTTTGATTGAGAGGCCCATTAAATGAATTTAAATTAGAATTTTAAAAATACATACAAATTAAAAATATTTCTAAAGTTTATTTACAATTTAACCATAGTTAAGTTACACTCACTTTAGTGACTAATTTTAAGTTTTCTAAACACACTTTAGTTATTAACTTTAAGTTTTCTAAACACGTGTAGGCAACAATGTTATAGGAATCCATGAAAGATTCCCAAACCATTCACTAGTACCTCTAAAACTCATTGTGGCTAGTTCCTCTAAAACTCATTGTGACTAGTTGATGTGTATATTTAAACATATTGATTTATTGATTTATTATGTTTGAAGATAAACAATCTAATTTTTGTTACTATATTTCACAATAAACGTTTTGATTATCAAATTCCATCATTAATACTTATTAGTGCAACACATATTCCTATTCAAAAGAAGGAATCATTATTAAGTCCATGACCAACCATAATTCACACAAGCGTAATTTCATAACAACCTTTACATATTCGTATTCAAAAGAAGGAATTATTATTAATTCCATGACCGACCACCATTCACACAAACATAGTTGTATAACAATCTTAGCCATAGGGTTATATGATTGTTAAGATAAAGGCATTACTTAATTAGAGGAAGGAATTAGGGATGGATCACTATAAAGTTGTTGCAAAACAAGATTCAAAGGTTCAGATGTATATTATGTAAATGACATATCTTACCCACTCAAGGATGAGACGTAGGTATCTATATAAATATGACTAAACAGTCACCTCAACTAAGCCTTTCAAAAATGTAAAGAAGAGATGACTAAAGAGTCACCTCAACTAAGCCTTTCAAAAATGTAAAGAAGAGACATGATTCCAATAATGTAGAAAAGGAAATCAACCATGCTAACCAAATCAAATCATATATTAATCGAAATTCCAATTATCTCACAACAATTGTTACTTAAATTGAAACAAGTGCCACTATGGTGGTGAAGTCCCTACCGATATATCTTTTTCATGGTGTTGCATGAGCGATGATTTATTGATTTAGTATTGTCTTTCTAAATATTTGCTTAAAATTGGAAATGAGCGAAGGCCTTTTACAAAAAAAAGAAAACACAAGATCTATTCTATGAACAGATTTCTTTTCATTGCACATGTTGTAACATGGTCTAAATTTTTCATATAATTCAAAAATCCATGATGCATAATGAAGGTTTGTCAAAGTTTTAGGTTTTGCAAACAATATTTGAATAAAACTTTAGAAAATAGCTTAGTTTCAGAAATAGTGTAGTTTTTTTTATTTGTAATATGTTTAATCAATTAGATTAGTGTGATTTAGTTTTTAGTTTTGTGTTTAATTTTGTTAATTAAGTATCACTATGAAAGGTTTATTAGAAACCTTACTAACAATTTAATAGTAAATATAATTTTATTTTTTGTTTTTATATGGTTTTTTATCAATAAAAGCGCATATTATTTGCATAAATGATCGTGTTCCTCGACTTTCATATTGATAGTCTACAAGCTATCATGGACCAACTGCATGTCCAATGGTCAACACAAGGGATAGGGGCCGAAAAACTCAACCCCGGGTAAATATTTATGGACTTGTTGTGCATCCATTGATTACGGTCCCCCTGGCCTGTAATTAGTGTAACAACACTTGACCTCTGTACAATCGGAGTGGGATTAAAACATGCCCGATATGTCGATAGCTAGCGATAATCCTGAATTGTGACGTATTCAAAGTTCATTTGAAAAGAGGGTAAAGACAAAAAATGTTGGTTTATCCAGGGTTTACGAAGAATTCAAGTGCCCAGTAGGATATGCCAACACCATTCTAGCACGAGTCCTTTCTAAACCAAGTTCCTCTATGGGTAACTAGAACTACATTAATTTCTTCAGTTTTCATTATTAAAATGGAATTTTGTCAAGCCACTAAAACTACGAAAATTTTAAATGTCGAGGAAGAGGATTTAATCGATAAATACAAGGATATATTTGACCTGGTCTTGTATTTTGATCCTTTTGAATTATACCAAAAGGCTATGAATAATTCTAGAGATCTGGTCAATCATTATCATGATTGGGAATCCAATTTAGAAAAATGTTTGGTTCTCCAAGTTTATGACTTTCCTGAGTTCATGGTCTGGTGTGCCTTAAATTATATTCCCTCTAAAAGAGCTATAATTTCCACAGATGGGTATATACTGATTGAACTAACTCCCAAATCCATTGTTGAAATGTTAAGGTGTCCATTAAACCTTGAGAATGAAGTTTTAAATGAGATTTTATTGGCCAAATGTTTCTGAGAATTGAAACCTGATGAAAGAGTGGTTCTATTAGAGTGTTATCTATGCAAGAATATTGATGTTCCTACAAATAACGTTAGTATTGAATCTAGCATGTTTCCTGAAACTTCAAGAAAAATTATATCGATGATTTGTGCAATTTTGGGAATAGATAAGAACCTTGTGGTCGATGAGTTTTTGTTAGGGATTATGGCCTCAATCTTTGTATTTGCAGATAAACTCTTGACCAAATTTAATTATACCCAATTTCTAGCTGATCAAATCCATTATCAACTGTCAAAATTTGAGTCTCTTAAAAGTTTCAAATACCAATCGTATGTTGTTCATCTATTCTTTTTTTTCTCAAGCCACCCAATTTGCATGCCTTGGATTAAAAGTTGAATATGAGATTGGTAACCCGATTTAATTCATTCATTGGACTCCTCTAATTAAGAAAAAGAATTTGAATACTAGATTATCATAGTATATTGACTTGTTTATGTACAAAGCTTACGATATTATATATAGTGAAATCCCCCCCAAAGTTTTCCCTAAATGAAAAAAATTGTTATAGTTTATCCCGTATAAGAGAGTAGGAGACTAGTATATATTTGCGAATTACATTGAAATTAGAGCCTATGGTTGTGAAATTTAACCTTTTCTTTTACCTATTTTCTTGACTCCCAGAATATTTTCACTTGAATACATTAGACAAAGATTGAATTCATATGATGTTCATTTTGTGTCAAGAAAATATAGGGCTAGTTTCAAATTGAAAATAAGGTAGGACCTTTTATTGTGAATTCCATATCAGCATTCCAGGTTGCAGCAAAGGTTTTCTTAGATACGAGATTCCAACAAGGAAAAACATGGATATATGACCCTCATGCCTTGATTTCATCAAAGAGGATTTCACATGGTGAGACTCATTATCATCATGAGCAAAAATCTGAGCTAGATCTGTTGGTAAATGAGAATAGTTGGAAAGATGTGCAAAATATCTTGCAATTCCATGGTAAAATACCAATTACTCCAATCATAGAGACTCCTAATAAGTTTGAGAGGACACACAAGAGAAATAATACATAATCAAATTCAAAGGATTCAGAAATAGAGGAAGAGAATTCAACAAAAAGGAAAAATATAGAGGTACTTGATGAAAAAGAAGAGCAAGAATTATAGGAAGAAGTAGTGCCAGTGGCAAACAAACCTATTGTAGTTGTGGAAGTGTCATCATGAGATAATCCCAATAGTACAGAGAGTCATAATGAAATAGAGACTTCAACTATAGATCAATTAAAGAAGATTGATTATGTTAATCAATTCATGGATATTAGTAAAATGAGTTCAAAGATTAATAAAAATATTATTCCTAGAACCTTTGATCAAGGAGTATCCCAGACAAGGATGATCTCTGCTATGATTATAAAAAATGTTTATTTAATATAACAATCATGGAGCCAAAAAAAAAGAAGAAGGTCACCAAGGTGTCTATTGATATCAATGCAGTGCATCCATTGGATAAAATGGATCTACATAGATAGACTAGAGAAATGTTGAATAGATATGTGATATTAGTCAACTTGGGAATAAAGAAGCTGCAAGTTATAAATGAGAAGCTTAGAAACTATCTTGAAAATTAGAAGTTGGAAAATAGAATCATACAAATAAGAGTAGATGAATTAGATCAATGGGTAATGGACTTAAGATCCAATCCACATGAATTGGCATCTATGCAAGCCCTAGTGAAAGCTAAAGATACAAAGATCTAGGATTTTAAAATCATGCATAAAATCCATGGAATTGAACATGTCTATAATCTAGAGTTACATATTATCCAAACATAAAAGGATCAACTCATGAAGAAAATGGTGCAAATGGAAGAACAAATGGAATTGCACGAAAAGTAGATTGAAATTTTAAAGGGAGAATCTTCGTCATCACATGCAAAAACATCAGTAGATCCAATAGATTGGTTATTAAAAGCATTGGAAGACTTGAATTTTAAGGGAGATGAGATTTAGAAATTGAAGAAAAAAGTTGCAACACATGGTGAGGAAATCAAGGACAAGGATGAAGTCATTGTAGAATATGAAAAGATTAAAGCTAAGATGCTTATGGACATCAAACAATTGAAGAACAAAATTTCCAACAAAACTTATTTTGTAGGGGCTAGCCACATCATATAGGATGAAATCATAAATGAAATTCACAACATATGGGACTATTTCAAGATAATTGATAATTAAATGCTATTAACAGAAGAAGCAGATGAAGTTATAAAAAAATCATTTTAGGAATAAGAAATTCGACCACAAGTTGCTACCCAGGTTATTAAGTTCCAAAATTCCATTTCCACTTAAGAACTAATAACAAAAAGTGTGAAAGAAAAAATCACAATGACTATAGAGGATGAAAATATTTTTACAAAAAAAGAATTTATTGCAGATAGCTCAGAACAAATGCATAATGGTGAAGAAATACATTGATTGTTTCATAAATAAATTTGAAAACCTAGTCAATATGGGGTTACCTTCCACTTTGAATGATAAAGGAAGGTTCTTATCAATCGAAAGTTACAAAAAGAGTTTGTTCATATCCATACAAAATGACACAAAGTTCCAAGGTATGGCTGACAATTTAAGAGGGAAATCTATTGTGGATCTTCTCATAGATGATTTCTACCTTCTCTGGAAAATTTAAAATCTATTATCAAATCCTTCTACATATGAGAAATACATAGAGCTAGATATTGCATTTATGCAAATGAGGTCATTCCAGTATCATTCAAGAGAGACATGGAAACTTTTCATCCGACTGTTGACAAAATGACTCAGCAAGATAATTGAAGAAAATGAGGGATTGTAACAGTTGTATTTTGATCTTCATATTTGTAGGAAGTCAAATATCTTATGTATATGAAAGGATAGGAAATAGGAACTTATAACCATATTTGGTGACAACCTAGTTTGTATAAATTTGTATGAAATACTTGATGTAAAGGGTTTTTTGGGGGGGCGCAGGAAAGATCGGTTCTTCAATAAAATTTTGCAATTTTTGAGTGATTCAAATGTTTGTCTCTCAGTTCATGTGAGTTCTATTGTTGATGTTTTCTGTACATTTTTTATTTTTTCTTAAATGTATTTTTTTCATGATTGTGATAATTTAGTTCAACAAGAATTGTTGCAAACAATGAAAATGATCATTTAAAGTTACATATTTCTTTGACATCGTGTTAGTATTAATAGGACATATATTTATTTTTTATTAAACATTTTTGAATAGAAACAAATTATTCCTTTTTGCTCAAATTATATTCTAGTTCAAATACATTTTTTTTGTTACCATTTCTTCATTCTGAAAGTAAAATAATCTTTATCAAAGGATACATTGTTTTGCAATCAAATTTTGTTTATGTCACCTCTTGTCTTTCCCACTAAAATATTTAATTTCCTGAAACATACAGATTTTTCCCTTAAAAATGATCTTTAATCTTTAAGGATTGTAATTGAGGACCTAAAGTAAGTCAAAAAAACAGTTTGTTTTAGCATAGACCAAGTTAAACAACCAATCAATTTTATGGATTCCTTGGCATAGTTTTCTAGTGAGAAACATGTCAAGGGTTATAACAGACCACTATGCAGGGAGTTCAATCTGAAGGATCTGAAGGATTGACTACCATTTTTCTAATTTTTCATAATTTTTCTTACAATCCTTTGCACTTTAGAAGTCCATTATGTGATGAAAATTAGATTAACTGATATTTTCAATTAGTTATCCTTGAATTATTACTAGATAAATGGTCATTCATTCATATCTAGATCTGGCTACACTTCCATACCTAGACTGTTGTTGAAAGGAATAGTAAGACAGATGCCATCCTCCATAGAACAAACAAACCCATGAAATAGATCAACAACATAATATGGAAATTGTTTTAGCAACATTTCAAGAAACTTCAACATAACTAATGCAACAATTATATGAACCTGAATTTTTAAATGAAACAAAATGTTAGCATTAGTTATGCCAGCAACAACATTAGCTATTGAACACTATTCATTGACTATTAGAACAATAAACTAGTAACTAAGTAAACCTAATGAACATTCTATTGGTTTTTGTATAGTGAACGAAAGAACTTCGTGTTTTGCAAATACTTTCCTTTCATTTTGTTATAATTACTTCATTTAGACAAGATATGCATAGGCATATTTTTGTGCAAGTTTTGTTCAAGATGTTGATTTATTTGGTAGCATCTGACAGGTACTTCCACATTGGCATGTGTTTTGCATGTGGAATTTGTCGAAAATATTATACTCTTGAGTTTAGTTTAGTTAAAAGGAGTTAATTAAAGTAAAAGTGTTTTTTATTAGTGAATTGAGTTCTTTAAAGGACATGCAAAGCATGCAACATGTAATTTAAATATTATGTGGGTGAGAAAGGTAATCTCAACCATAGATCACTTTGAATATTAGAAATAAATTTTAATTCATAATTATAAAAGCAAGTATGGGGTAAAGGATAAATCACTTTTGATAGGAGATCAAAGTCAGATACTTTTGATGAGAGGTAGAGGCTGAGAGACTTGTGTTGAGGGAATTGACATAGACAAGACTTGTGTTAGATACACTTGTGAGAAACTTTCATAAGAGGTCGCTTTGGTGAGATACCAAGATTGAGGATAGCAAAAAAGTACTTTTTCTAGTGTGAGGAGTGTAGGAGAAAAGAAGGAATTTTTCCTACACTAGAGTGAGGAGATCTCACTAGTTGGGTGAAGAGAGTTCATCCAAGTATTGATGAGAGGGTTGGATAAAAAAGGATCATGATTCAAGATATTGATAGGTGGAGAAGGAATTTCATTTAGAGGTCATGCAGGTCAAGAAGGAGAGAGAGAGAGAGAGAGAGAGAGAGAGAGAGAGAGTAGAAGCAACCACAGGTGGGTTTCATAGGATAAAAGCCACATGGAAGAGCAAAGTTGTACAGATATTTCCATACGAGCTTTCTGTACATATCCACAAGTCATAGTTTAGATAGTAGTGGATATTCACAAGTCACAAAAGGGAAAATTTTGGATTTCCATGGGTCACATAAGGGAAGGTCACGAATTTCTTCGGAAATGTGCTAGAATAGGTTGTACATGAACACAAATATTTCCAGGTTTGTCTGTAGTGTATAATTAAATTAGTGGGTCATTATCGCTATTAAGGGAGCCCTGATTTGACCTTAATAAAATAATCATTGGACTGGTTTTATGTATGGGGTTTTTCTAGGGTGTTTGAACTGAAAATATTGATGTTTATGTGTGCTTGATTTGGTTTCCTTGCTTATGCTTCCGCTGCATGTTTATTTGATTACTCTGATGTGATTTCCAAAGACAAAGTGATTTTATCTTGAGATAACTTGTAACAAACCCCGTTTTTACAACAACATGCGACGCATAACAAGTACAAATTCTTGAACGCAAGGCAAGAAAGTCAATAATACAATCAAGCATTACAACTTGACAATGAACACAACACACACAAATCATACAACATACAACGCAACAACATAGCATACTAGCACATCATGCAACATAGGCAACATACGAACATTCAATCAGGAAAAGAATAAAGATGACTAAGCTTGCTGACAACATCAAGATCAACCAATGCAACCAACATCAACGATACAAGTGACTAGAACCTTTATGACGAGCAAGAAACCAATCACATTAAAATGTTACATAACCATGTACAAAACATCAATTACAATGAACAACAACACCCTCATCGGGAAGTGCATGATCCAAGACAGGCATCATATGTGCTTATCGATCAATGCATGCAATGATCCTAATTCAAGGAATCATGTTGTCACATTGCGACAAGCGCACTACGAACCCAAGCACAATGAAATAAATCTGAACCTCCAACCAAACACAAAATACAACGTTGCCGAAACCAACTAGCATTGTCACGCATTATACAAAAACTGATGAGAGCACTCTATTCAATCAATCCAAACAAGGAACAAGGAAACCTACACACAAAACAGGGTTAAATTGCAACTATATTGAAGTATCTTAATAGCATTTTACCATCCTAGGACTATTCAAGCTCAAGCATCCAACCTCAGCTACTACGAAAAATTATGATAGTACTACCCTACCTTCCGTTAAAATAAGACAACCATTTAAACATCAAGAAGAATAAGGAAACTTATAATTAATAATTACAACTTATCCGATAAGGGTTTTCGTTAAAAACATTAATGAATTCTATGTGTCCTTATTTAGTTCCCTGTTGTAAAGGAAATTAAAAATATTATAAGCGATAAACGCAATGATTGCCATTAAACCATTAATATAATGCAAAAGCAGTTTGTTAAACTAATTGAAGGGATAATTTCCATAACCATAATGGAATCATTTTAATTGTTCTAAAAAGGGAAACAATTAAAGATATTATAAGATATAATTACCATATCCATGGTTAAACCACTAAAACTATTATATACCCAATTTATCATTTCGTTCAATATACATTCATTGTTTCCATTACATTACTGTCATAATCGCCATGATCACAATTTAACTATTAAAATTGGGCAAAATCAATTAAACTATTATAAGGAATAATTGTTATATTCATAATTAATTCACAATAAAATAGTTATATCGCAATTGAAACTAAAACTATTAAGCTGATGCAAAACTATTAAACGATTAAAATTGTTACTCATCATTAAACTGTTATATAACTATCTAATCACAAATTAAAATGGAACCATTAAAGTTGATTCCCAGACTATTAAAACTATTATAATTGTCCATCATTATATAACTATTATATAACTATTATGATCACCTATTAAAATGAAACTATTAAAGCTGATGCAAACTATTAATACGATTAAACTGTTAATAACAATTAATTATTATCTAGTTGTTATAATCACAATTAAATGGGTATGATAGTTGTTTTAATCACAGCTACAATCACAACTTCCATCATCAACACTAAATTGTTATATACACATTGTTTAAATTGTTCAAATACAATAGTTGTCTTTAATACCTTCCAGCCATAAGTTGCTCCACTATAATCACCAAGGTTATCGTTACTATTTAACACTTATATATATTTAATTATTTAATTTGTTCCCTGCCCACTCTGTCATAACACAACACTGTCATAAAGCTAACACTATAATCACCACCGAATTTTCCACTGCAATTCATTAATCAAACTTACGATTTTAACCAAACATTTAACTAAATTCTAAAAATTATCAAATTAAAAGGGAAACATGAGGGATCAATATTTTCTACAACACCATACCAAAAACGACTGAGTAAACCTGGATAACTGTCTCATGGGGAAAACATAGAAGGCACCAACAAGAAATTTGCCGAGGGACAAGCAAAACACAAAGGTTATCACCCCCAAGACGCAGAGAGTAGAAGAAACAATTTCAGTAGGAGCACCCAACAAAAATGTAGGGCTATTATCCCCCAAATCATAGAGGAGGATAGCCACCACTTTGCATGGAACCACTAGCCAAAAACACAGGGATATTATTCCCCAAATCTCAGAGGATCTAGCCATGAATTTGCAGGGTGAAACAAGCAGAACGCAAGGTTAAATCCTGACATTCACTGAGGGTAGAGAAGGGATGATACACAACAAAAGTTGGAGTAAGAGGATCAGATTCGGTGTGAAGGAAATCGTTGGGAAAGGGTAAATAGTCACAACAATCCACATCTGGGGCACCTGGAAACATGGCATCAACTCTCCTTGAGACACACAACTAAAACAACAATGAGCAAATCATGATCAACAAGCACAATCCATAGGTGGTATCCAACTGATGAGAGCTTTGTGGGAAGGGTTCAGTCCTTTAGCAGAAAGGAATATGATGAGTTTATGCAGAACATTTATGGGAAAAAGGGTGGAAACGCAGAGCTCTTAGCTCCCCAAATGCAGAGAAAAACATTGCGCAACACAAAAGGTATAATGCAGACCCCCTTTGGGTATTACAACCAATCTAGGTGACAGCACCCAACAATCCTTATTTTACAGAAGTAATTTGGATTCAAGTTAATAGAAGGAGGCAGCATTAATTCTAAATGGTGGGTAAAACAACAAACAATATTCATAATAGCATAGTTTAGTCAATCCAAGGGACGAAGAACATAGTGGTTTTCGTAGTAATAAGGAGCTTCTTTTGGAAAGGTTTCGATAAAGGGTTGCATCATTCCAGAGGATGAGAAATTAAGGATAGAAAATTTTGATGAGGGAGAATGATCTTTTAAAATACATCCCAAAATAAGGTACATGAAAATTTTAATAACAATATTATTTAAAAACATGAATTTCCCCATCGTTGAAAATTTTGAATGGTGGGGAAATCCAACAAACCTTCTTGAACAAAATAATATAAATTATAGTTTCTCCAAGAACACAAGCTACAGAAATTTATTTTCAATGACAAAGAAATTAGCAAACGACATTCTGAATACAAATGGTTGCAGCTATTATCAAACTTAATTACAATTTAAATCCTTTGCAAGTGAAAATTCAAATAAAAATATTGTATCCAACGAGTTGAATTTCGAATATGTTCTCCCACGATATTTCTCCGTCCAGCTCCCACTTTCCAACCACTAAGACCTCATCGGTACCGCCCAGCCAACGCTAGGGGTACTCTTCTTCCCCATGAGCCCCCCGAGCGGCAAAGGGGCCACGTACACAATACCAGTGAATGATAGCTTCCAACTCACCTCACAAGTTTGAGCTACCACTCGTTATCTGAGCTGGGTATCCCAACTCCCACAAGAAAAATTCAGTCAAGATAAATCCTGGTAGTGTAACCTTACACATACTAGACGTGATCCATACTCCTCCTCCACCATCCTTTTTATAGATTTTTCTTAGTGATTCATTTCCCAAACCCTCGTTAGATTCTTTTTATTAAATTTAATTAGGATAAACCTCCCACATACACATGTCAATCGATCCATTAGTTGCACTAGAAAATCAATTTATTAATTAATTAAATTTTCCTATTTCCCTCACCCACCTAAAAGTGTTTCTAAAAACGCTCCTCGATGTCCCTTTATTCCCTTACATTTCTTAAATGACTGACGTCCTTTCTTGAAACCTAGCTGAGTTCATAATTAGAAGGTTCCAAAGACTAGATTCCCTACTATGTCAGAAAATACCCTTTTCCTTAAGTTTCCCCTTTTCTTCTTAGTTCAGATTTAGCAAGTTTAGATATAAACAACAATTTACGCTTTTAATAATTTAATCCTCCATTAAAATTTTACTTTAATTATTAATGTTTGAATTTTCTTTACCCCCTTCTTGTTACAAGTCCATTTTTTTTTTTTGTTCACATGTTCTACTTAGACCTAGGTTTTAAATTCACTAGGCTTGGCAACAATTTTTAAGGGAAAAATTAGTCATTAAACTTTACTCATACCATCATTCATTTTAAGGCCGACTAGGTCCTAAGGAGGCATAGTTTTCTAGGTACTAGGTTTATTAACTTACCAGAGTTAAAAATCGTGACGTGCCCTTCAAGATGCACTATGTGATCCAAGGGTGCCACTCGCCTTTTGAATGAATTTGGTAGACGTCAAACCCCTGGAGTCAATACTCTGTCAGGTGACCTTGTGGGAGACTAAGGGCCTCTAAGGAATAAGGAACATGCCTTATTGTGTGACCCTTAGAATCATTGTGAGCGACTGTCATAGTCTACCCTCACGACATCGTGGGTCTTCTCGAACTAGGTAATTGTTAACCTACAATTCGAGCCATGGCAGGAGTGCTAGTAGGCTATGGAAGGGATGTTTCCACACCTCTCCCTCAATGTCTCTGGTTGTCGTGCATGACCCCTTTACCTCAAATGTGAGTCTATTCGGCAAGCTATCGTTGGCCTACATCCATCAACGAAACATATCAGCGATAACAATCAACATCATAATATCTAGTCATAGGTCACATATATAATATCAAAACATTCAAACCATAACAGTCCACTCCCTGACTCGATCCAGAGTCCAAGGAGATCCATTGATGCCATTGGCATCCTCCAATGTCCAGAGTCCTCCACACTTAGGAAAACGAGTCAATAGCACATGTCGATATAAATATAACAAGATAACACACCATGAGATCCTCAACATCTCATAATCATAATCAAAATAGTCAATATATAATGAACTGGATCACTTGCATGCAAGTCTCCTCAAATAATAAGTCCAACTAGGGGTGTGCAAGAGAGGGAGGCTACATAATTGTCAGGATTTGAGTATGTTAGCACATAGGATGTATAGCGGTCAATTTTTTTAAGTTTCTTGGTTTGAGTCATAGGGTCTTTTTATTTGTAGTTTTTGAGTAATGTCTTATGTCAATAAATTATGTTTGATTCTTTCATGAGTAAATGAATATGACCTTAGTTTAAGATGTTGATCAAATAAATCTGACCTTAGGCAAGGGGTATCTTATTTTTTTCAGTTCCATTTATACATCATGTTCTTCAAGACGGTTTGAAGAGGCAGGTTTGTCAATTTGAATATAGTGTGCTGCAAATTGGTTTGAATTATGGCATTGTGGATTACTTGTAGCAAATGAAGGTGGATTAAAAGCTTCCATGAAACTATCAGTTTAACACATGAGACAACAGTTGAAGCTTCAAATATACCAGGCACTTTGTTTAACAATCAATTGCATTTTTTGAAGGTTTATTAGATTGGACTCTAGTCACTGTGATTTTTCTACGCATTGCAAACTGTTGCATAGCATTTGCGCTACAAACTTCTTGCACTGGTAAAAAACCTATAGTATTTGTATTTTAAAACTTGCAGATCTAAGTTTATTGCCTAATACCAATAATGTCAATTCACATCCATGACCTTATCCACTACATTCTCTTGTTAGTGCGACAAACTGTGTGCATTGAATGTGAACCCTTTGTTTTCTCACTTGAGAAAACCCTCACTAACTGTGCTTTCACTCAAGTCTAAGTTTTTATCTTTTTCAAAGACATTTTCCTTTTCATACTTAGGAATTTTGAAAACCTCTTTCATTAAAACCTAGTCTAAAATTGCACGCTGCAAACTTGACTATGCATTGCAAAATTGACTGTCCACTGCAAACTGAAGGATCTCACTGCGAATCCTTTGTTTAAAACAGAATTGCCACAATTTTTTTCATGATTGCAGCCTCATCTAGTTTAGGATTATTTTCTTTCCTCTCATCTCCTACTTCTAGTCCTTTCATTCTCACATTGTTGTTGTACATGAATACTTCATTTAGTAAATCCTAATTATGCAAAATTCAAATAAAAAACCCTAAATCTTCATGTTTTCATAATACATGTGATAGAAACTATTATAAACGGGTAAATGGTTTTTGTAACATCCCGCTCTGGCACACTTACAAAACTTATTCTTTGAGGACACTTGCTCGCAAGTGATCTGGATTTTTATGATGATAAAACATTTATCCTTGATGATGATGCGTCATGA
>SNQJ01S0027470.1:68154-80258 GCA_010110895.2 Picea sitchensis | reverse complement strand
TTAAATAATAAAGTGAAGTGACAAAATCAAAGAGTATTATTTAAATAATAAAGTGAAGTGACAAAGTCAAGGAGGATTATTTAAATAATAAAGTGACAAGGTCAAAGAGGATTATTTAAATATTAAAGTGAAGTGACAAAATAAAAAAGGATCATTTAAATAATAAAGTGAAGTGAAAAATTCAAGGAGGATTATTTAAATAATAAAGTAAATGGAGAACTTTCTAATTATGGAAAGTGGCTATAAAAAGGATAACCCGAAAATGAGGAAAATGGGTTAAGTGGTCAAGTGGATATTGGGTACATGGACAAGTGGAAAATTGAAAAAAGTTGGACATAGGTGACTATGTGGACAAAGTGGTTATGTGGACAAAGTGGCCTAGAATATGCTTCTAAGGAAGCTACTTGGAGAGTATAAATAAGAAGCACGGGTCTCTTGTGAAAATCATCTCTTGAGCATAGCTTGAAGATATATTTTGAGTAAGAGAGGGATTGCAAATTCTCATGGACGTGAATGGAGACTTGAGTGTGAGTTGATGCTAGGTTCTTGAACTCTGAAGCAAGTTCCAAATCTGCATTCTATGGTCTCAGATTTGCCATAGAAACTCTGGTATGGTTACATATTTGTCTTAATGGATATTCTTTCTTATTGTATGGTGAATTCTTGAGGCATTCCTGGTATGGCTGTTGTGATATGGATATGTTGATTGATTGATAGAGTGAGAAACACTCTTATGTTTCAGTACTGATATGGTTGTTATAGTATATTGGTTACTTATGGTTGAGTAGCATTGATATTTTACATGGTTGAGGAGCATGACTATGTTGTTGGAGAGTATGGATGTGTTGAGATTGGTTATGGTACAGATTGGATAGTAATAGACAGAAGTGAATGTGACAGAGGGTTGTAATAAGCCAGAGCGCGTACATATGTGTGTTTCACTACTGACAGGTCGTGTACTTGTTGATAGATCGGTATATGTTGAGGATTGATTCCTCTTCTCAGTTGGTGTTGAGTTGTGTAAGTTGAGTCTTGCATTGTAGAGCTGGTGCTCTTGTGGAGTTGTAACTCTATTCAATTGTTGTTGATAACCCAAGCATTGTAGTCTGTAATAAAAGGAAATTGTGCATACATCTTTTGTTCTTTGTGTTCCTTGTGATGATGACTTATTGATGATATATGTTGTTGGTATATCGTTTTGATGTATGTTCACATTTAACTAGTTATAAATGACAAAAATAAGTAATGAGTAAATGGTGATCGCTAACTAAGGATTTTTGTGAAAGGGAAGTTTTAAAAAGAGCCCTACACTGATTCACCCCCCCTTTCAGTGTGGTCGGTGTGTCCAACATATGTTTCTTAGAATAAAACTAAATTCTTATATAATGGAAGATGGAGAATGTGTTTCCTAATATATTGATTTATTCAAAGAGATACAAGATCAATTGCATGATGTTGGAGATAAAATCACATATGTGGAACGTGTTCCTATAAAAGGGTTCTTTAGAAACTATGAGGTGTTTCAACAATCTTGATATCACAATAAAGGTGCTTTCCTTTGAACATTTGCATGACATATTCCTGCCCAAAGATATGCCAAATAAGGTTATGAACCAAAGGAAGGTTGGTGGCATTCGATCATTGTTGAATACTTAGAAAGTATATTAAAAGAAGTATAACAAGAATGATGGTAACAACCATTGTCAAGTAAGTAGTGGAGGATGATTTTCCAAAAGAAGATTTGATAATTCTAGATTGACATGTTTTTAGTTTTGTGAAAGAGAGTGCATCATTAAAGAGTGTCGTAAGAACCTGTCCAAAAATGTTAAAATTCAAGGTTAACAATGTGGTGATGGTCAATTTTACTAATGCAATGTTTCCCAAGGTATGAAGTTGATGGTTTATATTAACAAGTAAAGATATTTTCATTGTTGTTTGATGTTTTTACTAATGCATCTCTTAGACAAGTTTGGTATATCGTCATGTCCCAAAATATTCAAGCGACTTAGGGAGAGAAGTTCTAGATATTCATTACGATGACCAAAGTCATGATGTGAAAGGAAGGGACAAATTGTAATCCCCCCACATACCTATTTATAATGATCGAGGTGGATGTCTGTGGCCACCCACATTTTCCAACTTTCTCTAAACAATTTTTCTGGCAATTTTGGCAATTTACTATTTTTAGCAATTTTTAACTTCTGGGGCCATTTTGAGGGCCTAAATGATGGTTTTTCGGGATAGAGATTTTAAATGATAGTCGGAAGTATCTGATTGATCCCCCAAAATGAATCTCCTCTATGATACATTTCCAATGGGCTATCATGCGCCTAAAACGAAGATCGTATGCAAATGTTACAACCCTGGGAAGTTGATGTACTAACTTATCCAAATGGGGCCCACATGACTTTTGGCACTTCATCTCGTAGGGTTAGGTTTTTGGATGTCTAGGGTTTTTGACATTCCTGTTTATGGTAAAAAGGCCTTCAGAGCCTCATTGTAATCATCTTCTTGTGAATGAGCGCAACCATCACATCTCTTCTCAGAGATAAGCCGCCACCATTCCAACAAGCTTGTTTTCTTTTGCATTTTACAGGTTCAACTTATTTCCTTATTGAATAGAAAACCAATTTGACTGTATCTCTATTATTATGTGTTAATCATATTTTAATAATCTGTATTCATTTCATTCTTCTCATAAAATATGGATGAGTGGTATCAGAGTGCTCTGTTGCTTGTCGTCTTAATGCATGTCCCCAACGAGGTGAGGGTGCAAAGAATTAGATCTCGAGCTTGTTTCTCTTGAGGAAAAAATCTCTCGCACGCCTAAGCGACCTCTCATGGCAGGAGAAAAGAAATATGATGGGACAAGAGATCCTTTCAAAATGTTTCTTGAGGAATCCCTCATGCAATAGAGGAACGAGATGATGGATAGTTTCACGCAAATCCTTCGGTGGCTACCAATAGGCGACACATCTTCCTCGAGTGGAGGCGCCGCCCCCTTCAAGGTACAAATCCACTTTGATATTCCTATATTTGAAGGTAATATAGACACAGATGTTGTACACAAGTGGTTGAATCTACTAGAAGGGTGTTTTTCTGTCCATAACTTTTTGAATAGAGAAAAGATTACTTTTGCACTCCCCGGAGTCATTCACCATGTCAAAGATTGGTGGGAAAATTTCTGTGAGCAAAAGGAAACAGTGGAACCCTCATTATTTACAGTCGTGGCCACCTAGGAATCTTTCAAGGGTGATATTAAGGAACAATACTACCCTTTCGGAAGTTATGACGACTTCTATACCAAATGGACCACATTGCGGCAAGAAAGAGACCAAGCAGTGCCAGAGTTCAAAAATATATTCCATACCTTGCGCACCAAGCTGGGTATCAAAGATTCGTAGCGACATCTGGTGCTAAAGTATCAAGGTGATCTGCATAGATACATCCAGACCGAAATGGAATTTCTGGACATCTCATCCTTGGGCATGACCTACCGATATGCTGTCAAAATTGAGCAGAAGCTCAAACAAAAGACGTGGCAATTTGGGCCTAGGAACCCCACACAAAAAAATCTAGGAAGGGGCAGCCCCAACCCACAAAAAAAAGGACAGAAAAAATATGGACAGTATTAGGACAACCAGTCCAAGTTGCAAGCAAAGAAGGACACCAAAAAGGAAAAGAAAGATATCAGGAAGTGGTGCAAATTCCATAAGATCCCTTGGCATAAAACTTTTGATTGTCACTCAAAGAAGTCATTGGTGGTCGAAGTGAAAGCCTCTGAATCAAATGTGGGTTATGAATCTAAGTCAGAACCATAAAGTGGAATACAGATCATTGATGTGGAATCCAGTGTCACCGTTGCCACCACCAAGCTCCATCCTAGTGAACCAGACGATCCAGAAGAAGGAAAGCAACTCTTCCATTCAAATATGTGGGTAAAAGGCAACCCCGTTGCACTCCATCATTGATGGCGGTAGCTAGAAGAACCTCATCTCAGTATAGGTCATCAAGCAGTTGGCCCTGCCGAAAATGTCGCACCCACAACCCTACACCATTGGATAGCTCTGCCAAGGAATTGATCTTCACGTCAACCAACAATGCTAACTGTTGTATGACATCAAGCCCTTCAAAGATGAGGTATTGTGTGATGTTTCTCCTCTCGAAGTTTGTAATGTTATTTTGGGCCAATGTTATTTATGGAAACGTCATGTTGTATATGATTCTAGGCCTCATAGTGTTATTATTACTTTGAACAAGAAATTGTACAGGATACCCAAGGTAGTCCCTCCTAGTGTTATTTCCTTGATCTCTGCTAAACAATGCAGGAAGGTCATCTCTCAGACCGAGAATTTTTTCTTATTCATGATTCTCTCTCAGAGTGAGCGAAATATCGCATCCATATCCAGGGCCTCTGCGGCCGATCTCTCCACACAACAAAATAAAGTGGATAAGGTCATCGAAGAATACTTGGATATCTTCTCCTCTCCTACTGCGGTACCTTTGCACTTCCACATCAAGCATCCCATTGATCTGAACCCGGGCACATCGCTACCCAATGGGCCAATCTACTGCCATTCTCTATTATAAAATGAGGAGATCAAGAGGCATATCAAAGAACTGCTCCATAAGGGGTACATACATCCCAACTCTTTTCCTTGTGGGAGCCCAATCGTGCTAGTACATAAGAAAGATGGGACCTTGCGAGTCTGCATTGATTAGCGGGCCCTGAATAAAATCACAGACTGAAACTGGTACTTGATTCCCCAAATCAACAACCTCCTTGATCAGCTCATGGGGGACAAATACTTCAGTAATATTGATCTGAAGTCTGGATACCACCAGGTCCCAATAGAACAGACAAATGTATGGAAGACCACCTTCAACTCAAAAGAAGGTCTTTTTGAATGGTTGGTCATGCCCTTTGGTTTGACAAATGTTGCAGAAAATTTTATGAGGATGATGGATGATATCCTATGACCTTTCACCAATAATTTCATAGTGGTGTATCTGAATGACATCCTCATCTACAACAAGACTTGGGTGGAACACTTGCAGCATATTCAGCAGGTTCTACCAACCCTGCGGTAGCAAAAACTATATGCAAACTTGGAAAAATGCTCCTTCGACATGGACACGGTCCATTAATTAGGATACATTGTTGATCGACATGTTGTGCATGTGGATCCAGTCAAAATCGAGGTCATCCATGATTGGCCAGCCCCAACCACACTCACTGAACTTCGGAGCTTCTTGGGCCTCATCAATTTCTATTGCAGGTTCATGTTGGGATTCTCTCATATCGCATGGGCCCTTAACCAAGTAACCAGGGGTGGAAGTACGATAAAATTTGTGTGGGGCCTATACCAACAACAAGCCTTCGATGACTTGAAGAAGAGTTTGTTCTTATCCCAGTAATTTCATTACCGGACCTGCAACATCCCTTTGAGATCAAGACATATGCTTCAGAATATGTTGTGGGTGTCATTCTCACTCAACATGAACACCCTGTGGAATATCATAGTGAGACACTATTAGATGTTGTCTGTAAGTACCCTAATTACGACAAAAAAATGTATTCCATTGTGAAAGTTTGCCACCAGTGGAGCCATTACATTCTTGGGAAGGAGACAATCATCCACACTGATAACAAACCACTATAGCTCACGAAGACCCAAGGAAAATTGCAGAATGTCCGCCATCAAAAGTGGTCCACATACTTACAACAGTTCCACCTCAACATCAAGTATAAAACAGGAAGTACCAACTGAGTTGTTGATTTCCTCAGTCGACCTCCAGTCGCGACACTCACCACGGTGCTAGACTCTTGCGACCACGAGACCTCTGGATGGCCCCACCTCTACGAGACATAACCTGACTTCTCCACCACCTACCAAATGTTGGGTGGCAACTCAGGGGTCGCTAATTTCCATATTCAAGATGGGTTGTTGTGTCATCTAGGCCATCTCCGCGTTCCATCAAGAGAGTATGAAAAGATGATTTGGGAAGCTAACTACAGTCAGGTGGTAGGATAATTTGGCATAACAAATATAGTGGCAGGGTTGTAGAAACATTTCTAATGGTCGAAACTTTGACATGATGTCAGCATGTATATCAGGTCCTGCTCTGCCTGCGCTATTGTCAAACCGACCACTAAGAAACATGGCTTGTACAACCCTCTTCCTACTCCTTACAGGCCATGGGAATCCATCTCAATGGACTATATGTTGGGCCTCCCATCCACCAATAGGGGAAATGACTGTGTTTTTGTGGTTTTTGATTGCTTTTCCAAGATGGAGATTCTAGCCACCTGCAAGAAGAACATTAGAGTAGAAGCCACTGCCAAGCTCTTCTTTGAATGAGTATGGGTACATTTTGGGATCCCAAAAACCATTATCTCAGACCGTGACAATATATTCCTCAACACATTCTGGTCGATCCTCTGGTCACTGTTGGATACCAAGCTCACCAAATCCACTGCCTTCCACCCCTAGACAGATGGCCAAACTGAGGTCGTCAATCGAATGATCGTACATATCTTGCACATGTACAATTAAAATCACCCCCGCAAATGAGATGAGAGTCTTCCCTATTTCTATCATAGCTACAACCGAGCCCTACATAGCTCAACTGGCCACAACCCCTTTCAGCTGGGGTTGGGATTCCAACCATTGGGCCCCATGGATGTTGAACTACTCTTGCTGACCACCTCGACTGACTCATCCCCTGCTCCACCAGAAGCTGACAAAGCCACTTGATTCATTGAGAAGATCCATCACATCCACCAACAGGTTCAATATATTCTACAAAAGTCTAATGCCAAGTACAAGCAATGCCATGATCAACATCTGGTGCCACATAAGTTTCAGGTAGGATACAAAGTTTGGTTGCACTTGCAGAAATAACGCCTTATAGGGACCCATCAGAATCTTTGCCCACTTCGTTATGGGTCATACACCATCACCAAGGTCGTGGATGACAATGCTTTTGAGCTCAACATTCCCCCTTTCCTTGGCATGCACCCAGTCTTCAACGTGGCTCTCCTTCGACCATATTTCCCATGATTATTGGACACCTCAGAGATAACAGAGCAATTGACACCAACATAGCTCAACCCTAACTATATGAAACATTAATCTAGTGATCAAATTGTGGACACACAGATCAAGGGCACTCGACAACAAAGGATCCATCTTTATCGAGTCATCAAAGCAGGGAATCTCCTGCACCAAGGCAAGTGGCTCACCCGAGGCCAAATTCAACAGAAATTTCCTCATCTGATGGGGAAAATAAATGCAATGGAGACCATTGATTCCTAAGGAGGGAGGATTGATCCAAGTGGATATTGGTGTCCACCCACCTTTTCCAACTCGCTCAAAATAGTTTTTTGGCAATTTTAGCAATTTACTATTTTTAGCAGTTTTTAACTTCTTGAGCCATTTTGAGGGCCTAAATGAAGGTTTTTCGGGATTGGTCTTATCAATAATATTTTAAATATTTGATTGAGACCAAAAAACTAATCTCCTTGACGATACCTTTCCAACGGGCTATCATGCACCTAAAACAGAGATCGTAATCAAAAGTTACGATACTGAGAAGTTGATGTACTAACTTACCCAAACGGGGCCTACATGACTTTTGGCGCTTCGTCTCCTAGGGTTAGGTTTTTGGATGTATAGGGTTTTTTAAATTCCTGTTTATGGTAAAAAAATCCTTTAGAGCATCATTGTAATCATCTTGTTTCAAATGAGCGCAATCGTCACATCTCTTCTCAGAGATAAGCCGCCACCATTCCAACAAGCTTGTTTTTTGTTGCATTTTATAGTTTTAGCTTATTTCCTTATTGAATAGAAAACCATTTTTACTGTATCTTTGTTATTATGTGTTAAGCATCTTTCAATAATCTCTATTCATTTTGTTATGTTCATAAAATCCGGATCATATATGTTATCCGAGAAAATCATATTAAAGCTACACATAATTACTAATATAAAATCACATATTTATTTTCTATTTTCAATTACTAATAGCAAAGTATAATGAACCAACAATTCCATGTAATAATTTATAAATAAAAATCTAAATCATTTTATTTTTATTTTTCTGACAAGATAAAAACTAAATAGAGGAAGCAATGGTAGCAACCTAGAAATTGCACTTTTTTTTTTTTTATCAAAATTAGGGGCCCATGTGCTCCTTTCCTTGATTTGAATATGGAATCCACAATCTTCATATTATGGGGCAAGACTAGGTATGTACCATAAACCTCCCCACCGTTAGAATCAACAATTGATGTCTACCCTCCATGATGGTTAAAGAGACCCAAAACACTATCTCACCAACAACTCTCAATACCCTAGTTAAGGTTAGAAAACAAACAAATTCCCTTTCAATCTATGCCAATTCCATTGGATTGGGGAATCAAATATTTATCTCTTCCTCTATCTTAGGAATATACAAATCCAAGTAAAGAATATTCCAAATAAAAAATAATTCCAATTATAATCCCACTCACAAGGTTTGAGTTACCACAATACAACTAATACTTTTAGAAAAACCAAATTCCAAACTAACAATATAACTTAATAAACTACACAAATCATACCCAAAATTGTGTTCCTACCCTTTTAGTCATAGGAAGGAAGTGGAACCTTTCAATTTACCCAAATTAATTACAAAATTACAATAAGATGCCACACTATAATCATGTGTATCCATGCCAATAAAAGCTCCAAAATTTAATATTACAATATAATTCATCACATGACACCCAATAATTTTCTTCAAACTTCTACAATTTATTTACAATTATCACAATATGTCATATGGGGTTGCATCCCCTCAATTTCCATTAATATTCCATAGAATAAATTCAAGTGAACCATACTAATTTAATTTTCATTAACAATCAATAAATCATGGCACAAATTTATACCTTAACCCCATGGTCGAGATCCTTGGAAAAATGATATGATGCATAGGGTCATGGGGAAAATAAAGGGTCGTATACATAAAGGGAGTCATTCATTCCCATCCCCATTGGGTGACTCATTGATCATGTTTTTCTCGTAGTAAGACTCAACTTTTCATTGAGTATAAGTAGTTCAGGTTACTTCTCATCAATTGACATCATTAGTATGGGAGCCAACTAATCCTTCAAACATTATCAATTGAGATTTTAATGACATTAAGGTATATATGAAAACCATATCCATATAACCAATGGTATTATAAGATCCATCTCATCAAATTTAATATAATGTCTTATGTCACAACACCTTAAACCAAAATCACCAAGCTAATATAATCAAACAAAAAACTAATATTAGAGAGGACTACATATTCCCCTCTCTATAAGATTCATCACCCTTGATACATAAATAAATAAATGAGACTCATAATCCTCATTTCCTCTATCATATCATAGGTGTCATTTCTCATTGTATAATTCCTTCATTAAACTCATTCCATATTGACGATGTAGTTCCTCAATTATTGTTTCCTAATGATCATATTCTATTAGGGATTTGTAACTACCCTAAATGTACAATTCATAAGAAAATAAAAATAAAAATTGAGAAGGACCAAAAAGAAGTTACTAAGCAATTGTGTCCTTCACTCCACGAAGATCTCACAACTGTGCAAGTTTGTGCTTGTTGAATAATTTTTTGAAGATGTAGATGTCTGCATAGATATGATGAAGTATATGCCCCAGTGAGATGTCCACACATATCCACATTCTCTTTTTTTAATGAATAATATACAAATGAATTTTGGATGAAACTCTGAAAACCATGCGACCATTTTTGGAAAAATGTTGAAAATTTACAGATTTTAAATTCTCAGAACTTCACTTCCCGTACTCCGTTTCGAACCATTTGTTTTTTGAAATTGGGTATTGTAAATGTGGATGAACCTTAACAAATTTTATTTATCTAGAAAATGACATACAGAGTTTGCATAAGAAATGAGAAAATATGAAAATGAGAGAGAGAGAATCAAGTATTGTATTAACTGTATTCCGCACTCAAAGAGTGAATAATTTACAATAGATATAGGTTACATGAGTAACTAATGCACCATAGGAGTGATCTAGAGAGATATAGACACTCAATGATAGACACTGGAGTGAACTTCCACCTAATCCTAGTTAAGGGATCCATGGAATCATTAGTTAACTAAGACACATGTGTGGAAGTGAGAGAGACACATGCAACTGTTGGTTATAAAACTGAGGTTTCCATGAATGAGTGACTTCCACTAGCCTAACTAGGTGTAACTGACTATGAACTGAAGAGGAATGCCCTATTTTGTAGGGGAATATTCTCGAGAGATAATATTCTCATCTAAGGAATCATTCTCAAAATTGGACTATCAAACTTAGGAAAATAATTCTAGGTGAGTGCAAAATATCTCCAACACCCCCCTGAGCACTACTAGGGTGTAAATGATGATCCAGTCCAGAGAACAAAGGCCATGTTAGGTACCCATTGTACAATGCATATAATAATGAAACACTAAAAAATGAGGAAAGAGGGAAAACCTCATGGGAAACCCCCCCCTCAAGGTACAATGCATAAGAAAAAACAAAAAAAAGAGAAGCAACAAAAAACAGTTGCGAAGCAATTGTGTCTTTCACTCCATGAAGACCTCGTAATTGTGCAAGTTTGTGCTCGTTGAATATTTTGTTGAATATGTAGATGTATGCATGGATCTGATGAAGTAGATTCACAAGTGAGATGTCCAGACATATCCACTTTATATTTTTTTAATGAACACTATCCAAATGAAGTTTGGATGAAACTTTGAAAATCGTGCGACCGTTTTCAGAAAAATGCTGAAAATTTACAAATTTTAAAATTCTCATAACTTCAAATATTACTAGAAAAATACATACATTTCTTAAGCCATGGAACATGAAACAAACTATGTATATCCAATTGAAGAGGCTATTCCAACCTATAAGCTATAGGTTCATTCTGGTCTAAAATATGAAATGGTCCATAACACATAAAAAAATAAACTCAATGTTTTATTAATATTTAGAGGCCAATTATTAGGCCTATGTAAAATCAAGGGAGACATAATTAAGTGCATAGATAGGTATTACACTCTTTTACTTTATAAGTTCCCCTATGAAGCCTTTCCTTCATCATATGAGCCATCACCAAATATCCTACAAATGTATTATCTCTTCTTCTTCTTCTTTTTCTTATCATTACTTTGTTGTATTTCTTATTTACTTGTTAATGTACATATTTAATGTTCTTTGCAAATGATTATGCATATGCACTCTTTACATTCTCTACCAAGTATATCACTCTCTTAGGTTACTTTCCATATACAATCTAAAATGATGTCTTTCATGTATATCTATTAATTAAATTTTTCTATGCATACCAAGCCTATCACTCTCTTAGGTTACTTGCCATATACAATCTAAAATTATGTTTTTCATGTATATCTATTGACTAAATTTTTCTATGCAGATTCAATGCGTGTCAAAATAAAATCCCACTGCTCTGGTTCATCTTCTACCAAACATATCAACATATTACCAAGACTCCTATTTAAAATTTTAGCATGATCATTACTTTGTGGGTAAGATACATAATTTAAATATACTCTTTAGCTCAACTTATTCCACAAAATTTCACAAACGTGTCTTGAAATATAGAATCCCTAATAGAAGTGATAATTCTCGGTAATCCATGCAACTGAAATATCTTTGTGAAAAATAAAAACAACAAAATTTGTAGCATCATTAGTTTTTTCTGTATACAATAAAATGTGACGTTATTGAAACTTATATGTTATTCCAAATATTGGATCATTCCCTCTTTGCATTCTTGGTTACATAATCAAGATTCTGCGGTATAAGTAGACTTATGGTATATACAAACGTATGTTTTTTCTCATTCCTTTTGCAAGCTAACATATCATGTAACCTCAATAAATATTATAATATCTATAACACTTCTTGTCCAAAAGTATCTTTCCTCAGCCAAATCTCTTGTTTTTCCACTACTAAAATGAAATCCCAAACCTTCATTGTACAACTCTCTAATAAGGTTCTCTCTCATGGAGCCTCTTAGCCTCTTAGT